>JAHMML010000011.1:1254819-1478779 GCA_020341155.1 Eciton burchellii
AGAGAGGTGCTGCGTTGAAAAGAAGCATTTCCAATTACAATGAATTAATTCAATCTCAATTTCCGATCTCAATATCCGATCGTATATAAAACCATATGTAGGATTATTGAAAAGAAGAAAAAATAATAGCTGAACAAACATTGTACGCGTCTAGGCGATATCTAACTGTGAGGTTCTATAAAGAGAAATACGGTCGTTCTGTTGTATCGTTGATAGCGTTCCGCCGGGCGTGAAAATTTATCGCGCGGTGCTGAAAAATCGATCCCGATGTTGAAAAAAATCGGCTCAGGTTGTTTTGCGGCGTACCTCAACGTTTCATTAACTTTGAGCTTTATTTGTACGACAAACTACCGTATGGAACTTCTCGCGGCGTAATCTGCGCGCCATAAACGGTTCACGTGCATACGATTACGCGACGAATTTTGTTATATCGTTTTGATATGCACTTGCGAAGGTTCATCGATCGCGGCCGCGGATCGATGCGACCCGCGGTTCCGACCGCGGCGATGGAACGTCCACGTGGGCAACGTTATCACCTTTGATTAAATCCATCCCCAAGCTGACGCTAATAGCGGACAGATCGCAGGTGGCGGTACAATAATACGCCGTATTTACAACGCGCCCCGGGAATTAATTTGTCGCATCCTATCGACCGGACACGTTTTAATCGGCGATTAATTCAGGCGGGCGCTTGCTTGAGTCGGCCATGCCGCGTTATATCCTGCGGAATCGCGCCTGGCATAATTTCGACGGCAACGTTAATTGGAATTAAATATCTGACATTGATCGCTCGCGCTCATCGCCGAGCGACAAGACGGGCATTTCGTTCCGGCCTGATGAAAGTTTCATGCAAGCTTTCAGGGATTGTTAATCTCTTTCAACTTCTTTACACTTCTCCGTATACCCGGAAATATCCCGATTCCTTTCCCGTGGAAGACGATATCGGCGCATGAGCGATACCCGTAACAGGCGATGGAAGATTTGGGAATCTCTCAGATCTAAAATGAAAATCGGTTTTCCGTCTATCCTCCTCTCTGTCTCACATCGGAAGCTTTAGATTTAGATATCTAATTTTAAGGGATTATGATGAACGATTATCAAATCTCCAACGAGTTCAGAGGCACGATCCCCTCTGCGACACGATCTAAGATATCGAAGACTCTCAAAGGTCTCGTGTTCGCGCATCGTTCGCGCCAGAGGAAAAAGACGGCAGGATATCGCCGGCTTATAGGGCATTAATGACCTTTAACGAGCCTCTCAATTAGGGGCTGACCAATTAAGATCAGACGCTTAAATTCAGTCGAGCGCGTCCGCCGCCAGCGAGCGATGGCACCATCAAGAGACAGTCCATAAGTTAACGCTCCATCTGTTCGGTCGCTTTTCGGCTTTCACGAAGGAAATGAATAGGGCAAGTCTGGCAGCCAGCCAGACAGCAAGTAACTTATTATATCTGGCATTAAATTATTATAGAACCGCGGCCGACACAATGGGCACGGCGAAGTGCATGGGAAACGATTAAACCGAACGGATCTGGACCGCTCCGGCGCTGCTAATGCGCGCCGATTTCACGCGCACGCGTGAGAAGCGCGGCCTCATGCCGCGCGTTTTCAACCGATTATGCTCGCAATGTGTCCCGGAGCTTTGTCAATGGTGAATCCGATCCAGGAAACTTGATACGGAAATGATAGAACGCTTGCGAAATCTATTGATCACCGTGCTTGATCGCTTGAGATCTCACTATTATTCGCGCGTCGCGAGTATTTATTATTAACGATTGAGATGAAAATTTACTTGACGGAGTATTTTCGCTTAAGTAGATAATCAGATACCGATAACGAAGTTCTTCTAAAATTAAAGCTTTTTTGTTGCTACGTAATTGATCCGAGTGATTCGAATTATATGATGCTCGTGGACACATGCGATATAATTTATCGCATTCGGTAGATTCATGTGCGAGCGACAAGTATTAAAATGGATTTTCGATTGACTTCGATATTCATCATCTTGCCCTGTCCGGTGGAATTTGTAGACTTTAATCTGCTTTGACGAGTGATATATAAATTTTAAATTCCATCGATCTGTTCGCGATCAATTCATCTATTCGTATATAAAATTCCTCTTCTCCCTTCTGCAAACGAAGATCTCTCGGATTTCATTGAAGAAAAGCCGACGAACGTAATAATAGATTTCACGTAATGTACGTAATATATGCGCGCGTGCAATGTGCACGTAACGTGGCAGGCGTCGGACATTAAAGCAAAGTTCCGGATCATTCGAAATCTGGGGGGATTCACCAGCGTTCGTAAGATGTTTTAATTACGGCAATTTAAATTCAATAATTTTGGTATTTTGCTCGCGCTGGCGGAGCCGCACAGCTGTTCCGCAAATTAGCATACTAAACTTTATCACCAACAGCTCGACAAAGACGTGCCAAGACGGCTGAACTAATTTCGAAGATAGAATAAAGTTGGGAACGCGACCGCGTGCACGCGCGCGCCTTGTTCCGGCTCCGGCAAGTGATAACTCGTCGGAATCGATATCGTCATTATTATTTAATTTCGTGTCTCCGTGATCGAACGCGACGCGATTCCCTTGAGGGAATGATCGATCGCGCACGCGATGGCAATTTACTCGATTAGCTGCGACGAAATGCCAAGACTATAAATGCAAATCAGCCCTGCCGATCTTGCCTTACGTGTGCACCGATTTGTGCGCCATTTACATATTTTGACATGCTATAGACGAACCCAGATTCAGCCCAGTCGAATTGAATTAAAATGCAACATGTATATTTCGAAACGCATTCTCATATATATTTCTCACTTGATGAACTCAAGTTCAAGATTTAAATCACTGGAATCACATTCAGGATAATGGTACGGAAATCTTACGAGGAATGTATATCCGAAGAATTTAAATAGGCATGAGTTATTCTTAATTTTTATAGAATAATCGAATGTCATGGGAATTTTTGTATCCAGGCTTACGATTATATATATTCAAGCACGCACGCAGACATACATGCACTTTTGTCAATTTGATATTGCAATAAAGAAGAAATTTTATTGAAATGTCGAAGACAGAATTATGGCAATAGTAAATTATCAAATTTACTTTTGCTTTATCAAATTATATTCTTGTGTATTTCCATATATAATTATTATATACGGAATATGATATTATATTTCCCAATAAAACTCTGAATTAAAAAATTAATTATGGATTAATAAATTAATTCCAGAATTTGTATAATTTCGTTGAAGCTGGAATTACGGCGCTCAATTACGCGTTGAACATTTCTCTTTAATTAATATACATTTTTCTTTTAACATTTGATTAATTTATATTTCGTATGTTTATATTTCATTATGTCCTTCCTTTTATTATCAAGACATTTCTCAAATTGAAATCTTTGGAATTATATGTCGCGAAGTACCGAGCTTTAGCTCTTAGGGAAATTAAAATTTTATGTCAAGATGTTTCGTTTTTCTTTTTAATATTCTAGTAAACATTTCTATATTCAATATCTCTTTACATTATCTCATATCATTAAAATTTAATTGTAAAAATGCGGGAAAGATTCCGAGACCTGAAGCGTTCGCAAAAGGACTTCGAAAGAACTTCGTTAAAAGCAGTAATCTCAAAGCAGATGAGGAAAGCGGATACCAATATTTACAATGTATCAATACATTTTTTCCAATATCAAGTATATCATCGATAGTTTTTGTTGACCACAGTGTCGATAGCAGGTATCGGTACTTCGTCTCTCGATACAGCGACGTTGGCGGCCGCTTGAAATGGGACTCATGCCGCACTCGTTTTTATCGTCATTACGGCGAACATAATTTTTCGTATATCCGCGGCAGTAAGGCAGCTTCGTATTTCTGGTGTCGAGCTTGGCGCTGGCTAAAGAGAGCAAGCGAGAGAGTGGAGGAGCGAGAGAACGAGTCAGAAATTTGTATTCAATTTCAGCCGGGACTGTTTTGTTTTACTCGGTTTCTCCGCATACATTACGCGGGACGTGCGCGGCTTCTCAAGCAATCTTTTATATTATCAATGCGGCTTTACCGGCCACAAAAAGGAGCGCGGTTCCCGGCGTGTGACACGCGTGTACGCGTGATTCATCTTCGCCTGGTCGCGGGCGATACCAGGCGTGCAGAGATACGAGTTCGTTGGTGTAAAGGCCGTGGTGTCAACGACGGGGAATGCGAGAGATGCCGCGGGAAAGACGGCGGTATAATTAAAATGTATGTATGAAGAAACGGCAGAACGAGGGCGACAGAGAGAAACTCTCGGATGGACTTTAATGCACCTCAAAGTCTTATTATTCTAATGTGTCGTTAGAGCGGTCGGGTTGAGTTCTAGTCACGAGAAAGGGGATGCAAAAATTGTGAGATTTATTTATGAAGTACACGAGAGGAAAGTGGAACGCGCAGTTCACGCTAAAACTTGCTTCTGATAGCTTTGAATTGATCGTAAGAAATAATGGACGAATAAGTGGAAGCTATTAGAAAACGCCAGACAATTACAGACGCAATTGTTTTGCTATTTAAAACTAACAAGCAAGCGATGAAGCTCGATAGAGCGATTTATCTCTGTCTTTCCTCGATGTCGTTGTATGTTTTATAACGAAGATATCTTACGTATTTCACGAGAATAGGTGGATCGATAATTCATACGTGATGCGAATAGTACGCGATCGCGTAATGCGCTAATCTGCACAGAAATCAAGGTCGCATTACGAGTAAATAAAAAAGACAGAATACATATTCAGATTGTGTACGATACACCAGGGAGCATCGCGATGCACGCGCGTGTCAATATTGCGCTACGCTTTTGTGCGAAACTTTATCCGCCCGGCGCAGTTTTATCGCACCGCACAATTAATTTTGTCGATATAACACAATCACCAAAGTGTTATTCTTGTCATCCATGTGACATTCATATCTGTTGCACATATCTCGACCTATATTGTCTTCTGTTTACAGTGCTGCATACATATATGTATAATATACATATATGTGTAGTGTTGATGAATCTTGAATAGTTTCGTTTCAGGAATGTTATATGAGGTAAAAGTTGATGATTTTTTTTATTTAAGTGAATTACTGTCGGGAAAAGCGATGTATTATTTTATAATAACGATTCGTACAGCAAAATTGATAACAAATTGATAAAATACATTTTGAATGCGTGAAATTCGTGACTTTGAATCGTGACTTAAATCCATTCAACGTATACCTAGAGCAGAATGGCGGGATATTAGAAATCATCTAATTAATTTAAATTCTCTGCGAGATACCCGCGAAAGATAAAATCTTGGTCATGGTTGCCGTCACCTGTTGTTTTAAGTCTATTTTTGTATTTTTTGTATTTTTTTATTGTATTTTAAATTGCATAAATAAAAATTTAGAATGCTAATAAAATGGAATCAGTTCGCTATTATAGCGCGGAGAAAATAGAGCTACTAGAAAATAGAGCTACTAGAAAATAGACATGAAATCTTTATATCATTCGATAACAACTTCTCTATCGGGAAATGATATTTCAACAAAGATGTTGGTAAGAATAATCTATTAAGAATTATTTAGAGAAGATGAATCTCGATATTTGAGTTGATTAGCGAGTCAATATCTTTGCGTGTCAATTAGTTCCAAGGAATTTGTTTTTCTTTTGATCTGTGATGCTTCGAGGTAATCTCGATTAGTAGTCGGTGGAAATTTTTACTTTACATTTTCCATTAACTCCACGTTTCTTCTAAAAACATACAGCAGCTGACTATTTCACTGGACGCGAGTGTAACGGAACTCGCATTCGTTCTCGGGTGTGCATGAAGGCACCAGCACGGATTTCGTACACAATTGTGCATGAGCTTCGGTATATAATTGGGATGAATATTGAGAAGTTGGCGGTGAAGTTGCGAGTAAACTTGGATGCCTCGAGGCGAGCTCGCTGCTTGAGAGCAGAGACGTGTTGCGGACAGCTCTCCTCGCCGTTTCTCCTCGCCTAACCCACCTTATTCACCTATCGGTGCCACCTCGCTGCAAAACTGTACGAATATTCTCGATTATCCGGCGCCAGTGAGGATGTCTCATTCCCAGCAGTCGGGCATCCGTTTCCGATTCGCACGCGAAAATCTGCTCGTGAAACGGATAACAACGGCGTCGCATGTGAACGTTAAATATCGAGGAAAAATAACGGCAGAATGCAAGGCGAAACAGAGAAATCCCTCGCTTCAAGGAGCACGTTGTTAGTTTCTCGCACATTTGCGAGATATTCCGCGATATTTAAATCGATGTTCTCGCGATCGTGAATATCTCAAAAGTCTCCTCGAAATCTGAGACTTTTAACGAGTCCGATGATTAGCAACGAATGATCCGTCTCTGTTTATAATTTTCGTAATATTTAAAAAAAAAAGATGAATCAAGTGTAAAGGAAACTCGGGAATGCGCATGCTCAATTTTCTTTCGCGCGCTTGGTTGTTTATTCTAGTGATATCGAGGCCATATCTTTCACATCTCGACATTACCGGACGTGTTACGAATTCCCTTGCAATTCTCGTCGAGCGAGATCATTACGTGTACGCGCGATCATTACATGTAGCATCCCCGAAAAGTTCAGAAACAGTCTTGCCGCTTGAAAGCAGAGACATGTTGCGGATAGCTACCACTCCGTTCTCCTCTCCTTAACCACGTTATTCGGCTATCGGAGTTCCCGTGCAAAACTATGCGAATATTCCCGATCATCCCACCGTCCTGATGGAATTCGTGCGCTCGCTACGCGCCGGCGAAATATATCCGGCCAGATATCACGCCGAGGAAGAATCATCGATCGAACAGCGCCGCTACCACCACAGTGAAACGGATTAGGAGAAAAAAGATCAATCAGAAATTCGGCCCTTTCTTTGCGTTGCGGAAAAAATTTATCGGGTGCGATATCGCGATCTCGGTGGCTGTTTACACGGACGGAACAGTTCCGCGTTTGGATTGTTAACGGTTCGCGTCCTGCCTCGCGTATATTTTCCGGATATTCTCTTTCCCCATTTCTTCTTTTTTTTTGCTCTTTCTTTTCTTTTTTCTATTTATTCTCTTTCATATTTTTCGCAGTTTTCAATAAAGTTGACTTCGAGATGTATCGCGTCCGCGTTCGACCATGACACTACACGCAACGCTCGTCTATATCCAGAGGAGAAAATTTCGAAAAGAAAAATAAAATCAGGGGAGACTCAAAGTTTCTCGCTAAATCCCATCTCGGCGTTTCGTTAGGATAAAATTCCTTTGGCATTACCAGAAATGGAAATCTCCATGTCGCCGTAGGCGAAAGTAATCGAGAATTCGCCAGACGATGAGCGAGTAAACTACAACTACTTCAATTAGTGAAACATAAACATTCTCTGTCTGTGAAAAAAAATTATCTTGATCAACGTTCTCCTCTGCACGATAATTTGATGAAAACGAGAATTGACAATTTAGAATAATCGGATTCCGATCCTTTTTTCGATTCCAAATTTTTGGATACTTCTTTAGCATTCGCGCAACACGTGCGCGTGTGTGTGCAGCTAATTAAATTACATACAGAAAGGATCTCCTGGCATTCGCGGGGAACGGGGAGAGCGTGTAGTCGACAGCGATTGTTGCATTATTAACTTTACGCGCGGCTGTTTCTTCGTTGAGCGCCATCGCGGTTCCGTAGTTTCTCCCGAGTTTCTGCCGGCGCATCTTTCTGCCTCCGTTTACGTGAATATAAAGCTCAAGTCCTGCGTGTGATCGTTACGAAAATCTAGCGACGGAGCTTCGTAATTCGAAGGTAAAAGGAAGCCGGCGACTGTTTCCGTCTCTCGCACGCGTTCCAATTTTATATCCCTCGAAAAACACGTCGAACTCTTTACAGGGATGATATTATTTTCGCAGCCGCATATTTGCTTACCGTTTCAGTTCTCGTGCATTTCCCTCCGCGCGCCTTCTCTCCGTTTGTTTCGCTGTCGCAGAGAAATGTTTTCATCTTTAAGTGACACGCCTCTTCATTAAATTTGTTTTTTCAGCGTTTATTATCGGGAGATGCCTTTTAATATTACCGAATCAACGTTAATGTTGTTTTAATAAAATTTCAAATGTTAGATTCGGTCATATGTAAGTCTTGAAAGACTGCATCTCGTGACTCATAATGTCGTCGCTCCGGCATAATTTATTGAACAATGGCATGCAAATTTTAAAATCGTATTTCCTCCATATTCAGAATTCAGCGACGAATGATCCGTCAGCAAACATCAGCTTCCCGCATTCTGTAATATCGTCATGAAGATAATACCGTGAGAATTATTGGTATCATGATATCTAACGTGTAGATGCAACATACAAACACGATCTTAATGGTCGCGATGGAATCGCGTGAAATTCTGCATACATATAAATCCAATTTTAATCCTTAATGTGTAAGTGAGCCAAGCCGTTTCTATTTTCGAAATGGGATCAGTGACGCTTGAGATTTCACCAAGAAAAATCGTGTTAGCTTATCTCTGCGATCTGGTCAACTTGCCCTCCCAAAGGAATGAAAGGTTTCCATTCCTTTCATTTAAACAGGAGGAACAAAAATAATCGTCCTCCAATTGCATTTCCACTTGTCGCAGCTTTCTTTTCTCTCTCAACAGGAATAAAGGGATCGCACGAGAACTTGTACGGAAAATGCTCGCGTTGGATTACTATCTCAGGGAATTTCTCAGATGGATTAGTTTCGCCATTCGCGCGTGTTACGTTGCGCTCGCACCTTTGCATATTGCCCCAGTGAGAAAGTCATATAATAAATAATTCGCAACGGCCGGTGTTCATCTCTTGGCCCATTTATTCTTACGATATCGGTCGTCTCGATATCGATTTCAACCGCGACTGCAAACAAAAATAGACCGCGTAGCGATAAATTTTTAATGCGTGGATGTTTAAATAAACGAACTTTTCCCCTTTTTATGCGAAACTCGTGTCAAAGAAAGTTTTCGGACGTAAAGAAGCGTGCAAGACCAGAGCCAGGCAGCGAGGAGAGATACGCTCGCTCAATATTTATGCACCGGGGAAGCCCGTGCTTGCGCGTTCGGCTTTCCATCCCCTTCTTCTTCACCCCTTTCCGTTACGTAATAGTAACCCGTTGAACTTGTTGCTGAACTCCGGCCGGTCGCAGATCGTTACGGATTATTTAGCTAATCGCGTTCGAACGACGGTCGAAAGCAAAAGTAAAGCAGGAAATCGATGCACGCGCGCGCGTAGAAGGAAGGATGCGAGGGTGATTCGGTAGCGGACGCGAGAACTGGTGCGAGATCGTAAAATTATCCGAGATCGTAAAACGTACACGTACGTACGAGGGCCCGCGTATCGGGCGACGTGTCAACGACGCGTCGATATATCCGAAGAATCCTTATCCGTGCTGGGCCAGAACGATAAATCACATCGACGCGGTTCGCCATGATGGAAAACCACCGGCGTTCGCCACCGGCGGGATTGCGGGGACGTTCGATGAATTCGGAACGCGACCTTTAATACGATGTTGCTCCCGCGAGGGATGGCATCTGCTTGTAGTATCTTGGCTGGATTCGTGTTGCTGGATCAGCTTAAAACCGGCCAGCGAGTATCGAGCACTCGATATCGCGCTCGTCGGCTAATTACCGGCCGGTGGATCGCGCGTGAATTTTCGAGCGGTGAAAATTTCATGGCAAGTATGTACTCGCAGGCCGTCCGCGCTTTAACGAAGCACGAGCTGTCATCGTCCCTCACGAGCGTCTCGTGAATTTGTAGTACAACGATCCGCTTCCCCTTGCCTTCCCTTGCATCGATGCGAGAGAAGGGAAACGCGAAGGCGGTCGACGAGATTGCCGGCTCGCTCGCCGAGCGAGCGAAGCCGGGCGAGTGATGCGCCGGCCTGGCTGGAAGACAGCAAAATCATTTGCCAACGTCTGGTTTGTAAATTATTACGGCTACCCGGGAGAGACTAAGTCGCCCATTATTCTGTTAAACGCTTCGGAGAACGAGATTCATTCTCGACGAGAGCCAAAAAGAGCCAGCTGGAAGCGCGTTGCCCCCTCGGCGGACAGTTGGAAAATTTTTTCAGGAATTCCTCTTGATGGAAGTTGGGGAAATCGTTAGCAATGCAATGCGATGAAATTGATTAACAAAAACGTGATATGCACTTTGCGGTAACAGGAAGATCGAATCGGGACAAATGTGACATTGAATTCTTGCACGCATCTGACAAATGAAAATTTAAAGCGCAATTTAAAAGTAAAAGGAAAGACATTAAAGTGGCATCGATGCATACAGGAAATTGTTGCGTATATTAGATGAATATTACTTGCGAAATATATTTCGCTTATTTGAAATGCCGCTAATTACATGGCCGCTTTGTGTGCCGAATTCTTTATTACCTCGCAACGAATGAATTATGCGTGTAATCGCGCGTACGGTCATTTCGCCGTACCGCCACAAATAAATATCCGCGTATGTACGCATGAAAATACTCGACGTACATGCGAGAAGCTGGCAATTTTCCCAACATTTAAATAGGACGCGGTTGCGGGATGGTAATGAAGGAAATTTGATTCACGCCAGATCAATTTTCTGCATGTTTAAGTATAGTAAGTTGCGTTTCTTTTCGTTTTGAGATCACGCTTTCTTTAAAATACATATCATCATCCTCTCCGCCTCTTCCCATCTTTATCATCTTCTCCTCCGCTTTTCATCTTTATTCTCTCCGCCTCTTCCCATCGAGGATGCATGTATGTATACAGAAATTGATTGGGTATTATAGATATCTGATATATTATTCTCATTGAATAAACGGTTTCTCTGATTAATTAGAATATCAATCAAGATTGCAAAAGATCACAACAATTTGCTCCTATATATTAATTTATAGGACTTATTTTGTCGGAATTTGTTGAATCACGTGCGATTTTCTAGATTTCCTATCTGAAATGTACTATATACTTTATCTCGAGAAGAAGGAAAAATTAACGAATCATTGCTTGATCATTGCACCGTGATCATTGCACTATGATCCGTTTCAATTTTTTGGCAAAGTATACGCAGTCCCCTCGCAGGAACGTGCTGGGAGTTCCTGCGATTTCTTTGTTCGATTGATGTTCAATGCGAGAAATGTGACGGCCGATACTTCAAGCTGGCTGCGATATTCCCAGGATAAATGTCGACGAAGATCACGGACGAGTATTCGGGAGACAGATAGTCGGACGGTGATGCTCGTATTCTCGGTGAATTCCATGAAATTTTGCAGCCATTTTCCATGCTTATCTCCTTGATCAATCTGTAATTTAAAATCAATCTGACATTTCGATTAACATCGTATTTTCCAAATACATCCTGCGCGCGTTTTTCATTGTATATTTAAACGTCTTTCTCTTGTTTATATGATTTCCACTGTTTGAACATTATTTTCTGTCATATCGTTTTGTACGAAGACAATCTCGAAAAATTTTATGGAAAGCCAAAAGATATGCTTTCCACGCACGTAATTGTTTCTTTGCAACAATTATTCTGCGGCAGAGCGAATATTTTTGGATAATTGATTAATGCATGCATTTATGAAAAAAGACTTGTATAAAGCTCGATGATATCTCATATAATGATTTTATTTAGAATTTAATTTTATAATTCTCTTTTGTCTTGACTATCATGTGCGTTTCCAGAATGAAAAGGGAACTCGGTTATTCAGACTGACGGTGCATCAAGCGCAAAGCATGGAAAGATTTATCTGGTTAAGCGCAATTTTGACGAAAAGGAGAAAAAGAGATGGAGAGAGAAAGAGAGAGAGGGGGGGAGTGAGAGAGAGGGAGCGGTGGAGTCTCGTGGCGAAGTTTTAAGGCCATACCATATACGCAACTCGAAAAAGTTTCAACGTGCCTACTTGTCATTCGTTCGCAGGACGAATCTTTTTCCTTTTCCTGCTATAGAGTTCTTTTTTGTAGGGGAATATCTTCTATCTGGCAAGTCGTTATAAACAAGGATTAAGGCTACCAGGGATAGCATTCTACTTTCCCGCGGAATGCATTTTTCGTCGAGATCTTAGCGCGATGTCGAATATTCGCGGCGCGAGAAAGCTGAAAATGAGTGAAACGAGTGAACGAAACGGTGAGATGAACATATCGGAGATGAAAGTTTCGAACGATTTCTCATATCCGTTATAATCCCACATTGACATTTTCCTGAATTAGATAAATCAAATGATTATTGCAAATAATCTTGCCCATTGGCAAAAGCTTGATATTCCTCGCCAGTTCAACTATAAGTTTAATCGAATTTGTAAATTCCGCGCATGTCCGCAGATATACATTCTAGAAATACTTGGGAATTACGTTCGATTGATTGTCGCGCCGATCGAATGTAATTGCGATTAAAATCTTTGACATTGTAATCCGCCCGATGAAAATTATTTTGCGGAATGGCGCGCGCTTATTTTCACTAGCATGATTTAACAAGTGTACCGGATGATATTCATATCCGGTAGCGAAATCGCGCGCTTACGAATACCTCGTAGACATATTAAAATCCGCCGAATTGCAAGCGCGAAGAATAATTTCAGTCAGTAAAACGCGCTTGCAGTTCGATGATTACAATGGAACGATTAAACGCGCGCGTATTACGCGTAACACAGTAACGGAGATGCACTTAAACGCTTCCTTACACCCCTAATTCTACACGCAAGATAAACGTCTACTTGCGGCAGCTTGGGGAGCCCGAGTGAACATTAAACTCGCTTCGCACATTTCTTCAATTTGATTTTGCGTGACTGCGCCGTAATTACCTCTACATGAGACCGAAGAAGAAGAGATATACATAGAGAGAAAAAAAGAGAAAGAAAGAGGAAGAATGAGAGGGGAGGGATGACAGAGAGAAAGAAAAAACATTCTACTACGAGAACGGAGAGGGATGAATGCGCTTAATATTCCTCAGAATAAAATTCTTAGAACGGACGCATGATATGCGCTGCAACTCGAATGCGAAATAACGATATCAAGTACCGTAAGGTACGTCGAGAAATGCCGGGACGGTTTGATCTGACCGATCCGCATTAATTGATCAGATGACGTATTTGGCATTGTTCGAATGAAGAGAACGAACGGGATCAACAGGGAGCAGATGACTGTAAACGGGAAGAAAGATGGAAAGAGATAGCCGAAGATATCCCACGGAATCGCAAATGCGCGCAGTTTCACGCAGCCCTTAATGATTAGCGTCATTACCGGGAAGAATCAGGCGTGCGCCTCCCTACGCGGACTAGTCTATACACGTACATCTATACATGTACATATGCATGATATACGTGTACGTGTACGTGTGAGCGTTCTAATAGAGAGGGCGCACATACAAGCGGCAGATAATAAGTCACTTACACGGATCCTGGACCAGGGGGTTGGCCGCACGCCAGTTCTATTCGCGCTTCGGTTGTTCCGATCTATTCTATGCCGTGCACGTCACACGCATGACGCTCTTAACTAAATTATGGACAAAGTAGTGCGATTTACCGGCTTAAGGGGGCATTCACAAAGTTCCGCCGCGGACCTGCAAAATTCCGCATGCCTTTGCCATCGAAGAGCAAAGTACCCGGGGAATGCGGTGCCCGTCATTTCGCGAAATCCGCAGGAGCGGCTTGAATCCGCATCCACGATGTATTGTTCTCCAGAGCGTCCCTCCGTGCGCCATCCCTGCAGAAAGAATGACATTAATTGATTTAATTATATATATCCGCACGACATAGATCCAGGATCACACAAAGTGTCCCATTCGCGATATGATTATTCAAGATTGCTTCACGGTACGATCAAGCGATTATAATTAAGGAAGATGCGCTACATCTCGCATCGTCGCATCGAAATTAATGTTCCTTATAAAGTAAATTTAATAAACATGACTCGCGCACCGCGTTTCGCAAGGGTCTGACTTGTTCACTGCTTCCGCGCGGTCAAACACGATGGCAATAAAGTAAATCCTGCAAAACATTCTTCGCCTCGTATCGTATCCCGTGTCAGCGACGAATGACGGACGTTACACGCCGTGCTGTAAATTGCAAACGTCCCCCACGGTGCAGCTAGCTTGGTACACAGTCCACGATATGAAACTGTGGAGTTACGTTTGGCATTAGTCAACTATTTTCATTTACCTGCTGCTCCAATTTATTTATTGTTTATCGAGCATCGATACGGAGAGGCGCGCGCATCGTTCGCAAAACACGAAATTGTTACAATCTATCGTAAATGCCTTGGCTAAATCAATTGAAGCATGCCATTTGCATTTAATTGTACCCTGAATAATAAAAAAATCGATTGTAATTCGGAACAACAATTTAAAAATGGATTTCTCTCACAATTAAAATCAAGAAGAAATTGCTGTGTTGTAGATCTACTGTGATAATTATTTAGCCAATGTATCTTTATTTTCTCATAATCGCGAGCAACGAATGATTATTAATGATGATTGATATGAAAGCTTCGTCAAAACTTGGATTTAATTATTACCGATCATGTCGCTGTATCATTGATCAATGTATAAAAGTTTTCAGGACGTATACGGATCTATTCATCGCAAAATTCGAGTCTCAAGCTTGCAAGATGTCTTTAAAATATTTTCGACATTTGAAGCGAATGTTAAAAAATGTATTGACTTGGCTTACCTCCGTGCTCAATCTATCGAACTCTGCTTAAGCTTGGATTTTGCCCCTGTATTCTGTCCTCACTCCGTCAATCACATTAGCGTGGATAAAGCTATTTGCGGATACGTTAAATCGAATTTGGGCAGCGACTGGACGTCACATTCGAAAGTATCAGGGCGAATTAAATGTTAAATCGTTGTACAAAGGATAGCCGAAAGGACGGTCTGCGCGCTTTTGCCTCTTCGGCCAGAAAGTTATTTTCGCGTTTTGTTGGGCGGTGCATTTGAATTTTTATAGCGCCGTTGATAGATTGACAGACGAATTGACTGACACTGTCGACGTCGACACTGCTCCGAAAAAGAGACGCGCACGGACGAATGGCTAAAGGCGAAAAGCTCATGGGTTTTGTTTTAAACATGCGCTCGTGAATACCACATATAACGAAATACATATCGAAATGGGAATATTGCCATAATTACCGAAGAAATTTCATTCGGTTTAATTTAGTTACCCCCAATTACAAAACAGAAGGAGCTTCGCTACATCTTATCCCCCACGCGAATCACTTTGCGCTTTTACAGATTTTACACAAAGCATAAACGCACGTGCATAATTTTGCCTCAATCCGAATCGATAACCAGCAAAGAATTCTTTCACAGGGTCATAGTGGGAATTTAATAAATTCATCTCGATAGTTTTGATTCCCGTAAATTCACACGAATCCTCCCGACAGGATGAGATACAGTGTCGAACGATACGAGAAGTCGAGAACTTTTTCGATCGATTCGTTATTGGCGCATGAGAAGAATTTGAACGGCGCGCTATTATAGTCAGACGAAAATTCGGAAATGTAACCAGATAATTGAGACAGACACGAGGGAGAACGCGCTGACATAATTACTGTCAGTACCCGATTTCCCGGGATAATTTCGTGATACGTGTCCCGACAAGGGTAATTTCATAATGCTTGTCGGCCTGAGCGCCGTAAATCTGAAAAATTCGCGTTACCGGCTGGTGATTAAAGAACGAGGCGATAATGGAAGGCAACATGGAAATTTTTGTCAGCGCGTTGGACGCGCGTCGCAGCCCAATTATTTTACAAATATGTCACCGGTTGACCTCCACTCACGCCACCTAAGCCGCGAACGTCGCATTTTTCTTGCGACGCGTCCCTGCGCGCTAACCATCCCGCGTTCTTCAATTAGCGAAAGCGTGCAGAAATTGCAATTGCAAAGGGCAGCCCCTCACCCTTCCCTTTGCCTGTTTCCTCGTAGTCTCGTACCCTTGTTACTGTTGTTCCTCTGCTTCTTCGTCCTTTCTTCTCTGATTCTGCGCTTCTTCTATTGAATGCGGAACTTATCCTCTGCATTCTCTCATCATCTCAGCTTCTCCTCCCCGCTCTTCCTACAACTGCTTTTCTTTCTTATTTATCCTGGCGCTATTATATTCTTTTTTTCTTTCCCTGTCATTTCTTTTTCCTCTCCCTAAATACGCGAAGATACCTTCCTTGCGAAAGTATTGCGATTGCGGTAAGATCTGCAATTTATTCAAATAAAGCATCACAATATAGAGACATTGTCGAATCATCTAGTATCTGTTATTGTTACTCGATCGCTGAATATTGAATCTTAATTCCCAATAATTGCCACTCTGTACACGATAACCAAAATGTAAGCCGTATAAGTTTTCTTCCGATTACTGTTTATCGTACTGCCGCGTTCAGAGAATCTCGAGAGTCACCTCGTTTCCCTAGCAACATCGAAGGGAATTTTTCAATCTCCTCAATCCAGATACATATGTAATGCACTTTCCCGACACCTAGAATGTCGACTGGCCGCGCCACAGAAGCCAACGCAATATAAGAATCTCTAGAATTTGTACAATTTTTTAATGCCCATACCATACTCCGTGAATTTTCCACTTCGACGAAACATCTGAATAGCGTGGCTTCGCGCAGGGGCGTGTCGCTTTTAGAGGATAAGTGGAAAGATGTTGAAAAGTCGTTTGCTCCCTTAAAATGGATGCTGTTGATTTATATTTATTCGCGCGCGTCTCGCGTTATCATCGCGCGTAACGATGATAAATCGGTAGACAACGCCGGAGAATCGGTGCGCGCTCACGGTGATCCGATGCTGATTAAAGGTATTTCATGTAAAAATTATCCTCCGTAAATATCGCACGTTCTCGGCTTCTCAATCACGATTGCGCGAATAGACAATTCTATTTTCACTTCTTGCCCCCATTACTTGATGCAAATATCGATATTGTGCGAGGGGTCGCGGATTTTTTGCGCGAGCGTATTAACTATTTTTGCACTCCATGGACAGACCGGTTAAATCTGGGTTATTATCTTGACGTCAAAAGGGGCGATTTAGCCGTGAAATTCGATTTACTATGGCGCGGGCAAATTCGATGGAAAATGAATGCTGAAAGGTTATTATTCTATATCGCAAGCGTCCACTTCCTTCTCTTCGAATACTCTTGCAAAAATCGCAAAAACAGAACTATTTACGATATTACTCGTTAAGTAAAGAAAAAGTCACTTACGGCAAATGATAAATAATTAACGTACAGAGCAGATATTGTTCTCTTCAACCGTATATAATTACCAATCGATATAGCTCATTTCTGTTACTGTACTTCTGTTGTTTCGTGATAAAAGTTCATATTGTTTGTGGTATCGGCTGGTCCTGCCTGCTGAATGTGCTTTCGAGCAATAAACAATTTTATTATCAGTGATAATTATTGCGATGTAGAGTAATCGAAAAATTTCATCGCGCCCAATTTTATCGATGCAACGAGATTAAAATCACTGTGCCACTCAATAGAAAATCAACAACGAAATCGCGTATTTTCTTTCTATTGTTCTTTTTCTCACGGATGACAGGATAATGTTGCGGCTAGCCGGGAAGGCAAGAGAATTTGTGATCGTACGCTATGCGGGATATGAGCAGATACCAAAGCATCCTGTTTTTCAGTTTTAACCTCCGTAATCCCGCGGGTTGGCCTACACGGATTTCGTGTTATTAATGGAAATAAATGGTGCGTCTATGTATTCCTTGCAATAATCCGCATTTGACCGTCACGTGTTTTTGTCATCGCGCGATTTTTATTAACGTCTGCTTTCGTCCGCGGTGCGGATTGAAAATTTTTAACGTACCGAGAATTTACGATACCGAAATCTGAAAAAAATATCCCGACAGATTCTACACGGGTTTTCCGTGTACAAAAACAAATCAGATATTCTCCCTTGTAAGAAGATTAATAAACAAAAAAAAGGAATCAGATACACCGTGAGCGTCGTGTGCATCTCTCACCAGCGTCAGTGAGGGATGCTAATGACGAAACCTTCGGCACGTGAACACGAAACCTCGCGAAATTCGCTTGGATCGATTACGCTCTTAATTATTATTCGCTGAAATCTCGATAATGACTTCGCTGAACGAACAGTTTCGGCGACGAAGGCTTCAAGTTACGCGCGTATCACGGCCGACAGAAGCTGTTTAGCGAGAGTCAATCAGGCGCGGCTGAGCCAATGCGAGTTCTCTGCCGGAAAACGAACACCTCTACATCGCGGTGGACGGGGGTGTCCAGTATCGTCGCACCTTCACTGCGTGGCATCCGGAAACGTTCAGGATGCCGGCAGTGCGGCTCGCCGCGAGAGGCGACGGAATTTCGTGGCGGTCGGCGGGGGCATGGGTCGCCATGCGGCGCTCTTTCAGTCGGCTCTGTCTGCCACGCGCTCACCCTCTGTAATTATCCGTTGCCCCGTAATTTTCTTTAATCACAGAAGCCCGCGGCGCTTCCGCGCTCACTTTGACGGACGCACGAAAGGATTCGGTCGCGCGCGCGCGACCAAACAGGTTGCGCGACGTCCACCGGTCGGCGCCGAGGACAAAGAGGGTGACGGCGAGGCAAGGGTGAGCAAAGGTCGGTGCGGGGAGGACCAGAAGCGCGAACATACCGGGCGGCGCGAGGTCCCATGGCGAAGGATAGGAAGGGGCGCGTCGGCGATCGTAGGGAAGCTGAAGAGATGGATGCGAATGGCGACAAAACGGTGTAAAGGGAGCGGCTACGCGCGCACATACGAAGACTGCGCGAAGGGATAGAGCTTTGGTATGCTCACATTCATAGCGGAATTGAGTGGAAGGAGAACGGAGATATGTAGGTATACCACGTTGTATTGCGGCTGCTCTGCGCATCCGAATATTCATCGACGCGTTCTACGAAATTATGCACAAACGATGGAAATCATAATAACCTGATACGAATATCGAGAGAAGAGATTTTTTGAATTCTTTTGGGAGAGGCTTCTGATCTCTTGTTGTTGTCGCAACGCCGGTTGATCTCGCGGACGAAAACTACTTCCGACGTCAGATCAGACGTCTCCTGCAGACGCGCAGCGCGTTCTAATTAAACAGTGAATTACGAGAGCAATAGGATTCCACGAGCACGAGGCGTATTTTGATAAGTAACACTTTGCTAGATAACGGAATAACGAAAAATACGAGAGTAGAGGACCGAGAGAACGAGAGAGACAGGAGAGAAACAGAGACAGAGAGGGAGAAGGGTCCGAGAATCGCCAGAACTAACGCGGAGACGAATAGAAAGGGTCCCGAGGGAGGCAAAGAAAACGACGGCAGGAAGGACGCGCCGGAGAAATTATAACGTACGAGCGAACTTTCTGGCGGCATATTCGACGCGCGCTCGCGCGCACGTACTTACATACGTCGTGTGTTCGTGGTGCAGCCGGAGAAACTATTTAACGAGAGGAATTTCCATCCGGCGAGCCGCGCCCGCGTTGATAACGTTTTCTAATTTGCCCCCGGTCGAACTTCGGCAGCCCTCCAGGAAGAAGTACTACCGCCGGCGGAAGTACGAAGAAACCGATCCGAGCGCGTGCGCATTAAAGCAGATTTACCCTCGGATTTGATTCGTTAGTCAATCGACAGTCGATCGCTATCAGGCTGTTCTATAATTTTGTGTTTCCCGATGCGCGGATGCGGAAGTCAGATATCGCGCCTGCAATCACATCGATCCGACGTTGTTATATGTCTACCTCCTCGCCAGTTCTCGCTTTCGTTTCTCATCTTTCTTTATCATCCCGTGCTACTTCTGCTTTAAAGCGGATCGGCGTTTATTCCAGCGTTTATTTCAATTCGCCCTATCGAAAATTAATATGTAACAAGCGCCAGCGCGGGACTCTCGCGTTCCGATTCACGTTTGAAGATCGTAATGCTGGATTCGCGCGCTTTCTGTACCCTTCGAGAATATATACCTGAAGTAAGTATTCAATGAGAGCAAATAGACGGGATTTCTTTATCCTTTATCACGTTTGCAGAGTACAATCATTCAGCGGGAGATACGAACGATATAAACTTATCTGGATTGTAATTACAGCCGGAGAACCGAAGGTTTCGATCCAATGATCGCTTAATGCCGCGGGATTCAAGAACGTGCAAAGATCGGGCCAAGATAGCAAGTCCACGTTCTCTCAAGTATAATAGCCGGCGAATACAAGTAGCGTAATATCGGATGCAGAGCCGCCGTCGCGACGTTAATCCCATTTGCTCGGAACACGAAGTGCATCGATGACATCTGCGCGCTACTGTTACGGCCCGGTTGCTGTAGCAGCAACAGTTTCTGCAGCCGGAACACCGCGATTATCCGGGACGCCTAACGTCAACCGCTTTCTGGTGGCGCAGTTCCTGTAATGGAATGACGCATGCGGCACTTTCCACACATTCGGTTTCCTTCTCCGCGATATCGCAACCGCACTGCGAACGATGTTCAGAAAGAAACTCTTCGCGTAAACGCGTCTCGACGCATACGGTTAAAAACCTTCCTCACTACGCGCTCGTTGTGTGAGAATACGTGCGCGTGTGTGAGAGAATACGCGCATCCCGGCGTTTCTCTCGACTTTCTCGCGGCTTCGCTCTTCTGCCGTTACTTTTTATTAATTCGGTATGGTTTCCGCTATTCCGCCGAGGCATTAAATCCCGACGTCGCGATCCCGCAGCGACGTTCCCAGATGATGTCCGATTGGGGGATCTGGAGAATTTGGAGAACACGTTTGGAGATCGAGCGTGTAAAACGTCGCGATAAGATTCGTGCACGTGTCGCCCGTCGATTCGTACGGCCAAGTTGATATCGCTGTCCATCGGGGAATCGCCTCGGCCGTAAACTCGTTGGACATTACGGCCAGGCCCCACGCAAATACGCGCCGTTATTTACGCAGTTCCGATAACCGCGCGCGATGAATGCCGTAAAGTTCCGTGAAGACCGCAAACATAAAAGCCGTGATAAACGGAGAATTGTAGAGGTTCATTGTGAACTGCTACAAGTTTCGTCGCCATGCTTCACTCGCGCGACTATCGTCGCGCGATTCTGCGCGTTCGTTGTTGCTCGTAATTTTCAGCGTAGCGCTGCCTGCCGCGCGTTGTTTCCACGTCCGGTCAATTCTGGAAACGCACGTGCACGCACGCATACGACCAATTTCGGTGACGATTTCACCCTCCCTCGGCTGTACTCCCGTCTGCAATGACGATGGAATTATCGCGATTGTCCGCGATAAAAGTAACAATTTCGGCGAGGCGACCTCGCGAAAATTCATGTTCTGTCCTTTTCGCGAATTTCGTGTGATACACCGCGAACCGACCTCTCTGGCGAAACTAATTAACTCTCCTTCGCCAGTGGTGACCGCGCACAAGGCTTAATCAGACCTCATCTCAGGTGCCGAGTTTGCCACGCCGCGCGAATTACGTTTCCGGTTGTCGGCAGAAACAACATCGCGTCGGTAGCGTTAAAAAAGCGTTAAGGGAGAGAAGAGAGAAGCCCGCGACGAGAGAGAAGATCATGCAAGGGCGAGAAATCGCGTCGAGGGAGGAAAATTGAGCCTGTCGCGCAAGTCGAGCGGGAAGATGCTTCTGTTTTGGAAACAGGAATCGAGCGATGTTAGATCGATATTAATAGGTCGCTCGACATTCGACTAACAAGAATTCCAGTCTAATCCGATAAGAAGCGAGGGTGTACAAATGTGAGAGCACAATAGAAGCATGAGAGCTTGTCTCGCTATTCAGCTTGCGCAACGAGTAACACAGTTTCGCGCTCTGACGACGACGGCGGAAGTCGACGAGGTCGATACCGATCCGGGGTTCCTACCAGATGCGCTCTACAACCCGCGCTGTCACGTGGGGAAGCGAACATGCGGCCCTGCCACGAGGGCGGACGGATCGTGGCGCGATGTTTGCGGGTGTCTGAATCTTCGGCGAAAGAAGATTCGCGTTAATTAACACAGTCGCGGCCGATCGTGATACCGCCGTCGAACTATAAAGATAACGGCGTCGCGTCGGGGCTCTCCCGGTAAATGGGCTGCCGGGCGGCCGTTGCAACCCCGTTCTCGTTTTCGTCGTCGGCGTTGGCGTCGCCGAGCAGCGTCGCCATATCCGACAAAGTCCCGCGACACCGGCTGGCTGTCGGGGATGTCGGTCGTCGTTGTTGTTGTTATCTCGAGCTGTTTCCTGGTAATTGTCTTCCCTCTTAGGCGGCTCGGGACGGGCTCGTTATCTAGTGAATAATTCAATAAACTACCGCGGAGTTTGTAAAGTGAAAATTTCACGGTTTAAGGGCAAAAAGCGACGCGAGGCCGAGAGATGTCCGCCGTTTGGTGCATCTGAGTTTCAACTCTCCGATTTGCAGCAAAGCCGTGATCTGATCAGACGGATAAGATCAGCGAGTTACTCGCACATTGCGTTAAACCGCGTTGCATTTCCCGATCACAGCATCGTCTCCATCAAGAGGGTGCTTTCGATTGCGCAAGTGAGACTTGAGATACATATCGAATCTCTGGTTTTATGTATCACGTGGCGTCGCGTTTTGGTACATCGGACGAATTGATACGGCCAATTTCGATCCGTTTCCGCGGATGGGTCAAGTTTTTCTCTTACCGCAATCGCGGATGGTTCGGCGCGTTTCATTAGCTCGCGAACTGCCCGAAACTGAAGCGAATTTTAAACTGGGTGCTAAACAGCTCCGCGTAACTGCCGATAGATAAATACGTGGCATTATCGTGCGTTGAGGCAAATACCGGCGTTTTACGTGGTGCATAAAATCGAGAGCACGTTCACACATTCAGGATGTCCGGTAACACGGTACAACACGCTGCTCTTGATATACTTTGCCCTTACTACTTGAAAAGCAGGTGTATGCACGCATACGCGCACGCGGGCGCGCGCTCATCGGCGGATATTTCAAAATGTAATACACACGATAAGTGACAGCCGCGCGCCGCCCATCAACTCGACAAAAATACAATTTGTGCTCCCGCGTTGGCTCACGATCTCGCTCAAAGCGCGCGCGTATCCGTCGTAATTACACCCCCCCCCCCGGATGCGCAGCGCATGCGCGTGCCATGCGTATACAGTTATTTTCCGGCCAATATTTCCCGATAAATATTTCGCGACGATGGCGTCGCGCGGGAGAATTGCGTCGCCGGGGCGAACATTATTTATTTTTCCCCTACGCAAACCGGCTGCGTGGGAGGAGGGAGGGGGGAGGGTTCGGGGAATTTACGGGAAATACGTATTTCGAATGGCACGCTCGAGCACTCGAGCGCGAACGGCGCACGGTCGGTGTAACCACTGAATAACGGATCTGTTTCTGGCAACTGTTGAATATTCAATGAAATAATTTGTTTCCTTCTATTTACCCGCTCTTTTTCCACCCCACGGCGCGCCGCAAGACCGATCATTAACCCCCTCAGCGGGACGAGTCCGACACGTCGACGAATCGGCCAAGACACTCGTTCGTCTCGATGATCGAGTTAGATCGCCATGAATAAAATCATTGCGTGCCCCCTGTTCCCCCAGGGTCCACAGCGCGCATGGATTGCGAATGAATGACACTTTAGTTGCATCTGAATGATCCACCTTCGCGATCAGATCGACTCGATCCTTCCTCGTAAATATCTCGCACGTTTGTCTGTGAGAGTAATCCGTGAATGAACGATTATAAACATCTTTTAGCGAGCGGACGAATAGATCTGTTATTTTAACACCGTGCGTTTGGGATGAAACGGATTTGTCGAAGCGGAATTGAATCAACAGTGCCGGGGGAGACGGTTCCTCGAAATTACTCCTTAATTGTATGCATGTACGGTCCGTGTACGTAGATATACGCATGACTGGGAATATTCGCTGTCGGTTTTTGCGAGCGTTCTTGTCCCTCGTAAACTTCGTCAGCCGCAGACGTCTCGGCGCGCGTTTGATTGCAACGGGGCCGCCGCGCACATTAGACGCATAGCTAATGAATATTTCATCGTGTATTTCACGCCGACAAGAAACTCTGTTTTCCCCAGCGTGAAAAACTCGTACAATCGAAGCGCCGAGAGGATAAAGACGCCGCGTCGCCCGTAATGGTACCGCTGACGGACGTAATTTTCTACCGCAGGAGCTTTTATGCAAATCCACATTGTAACGACTCAGCCGGTACTCGATTGTGCTTTACTTATCTTTTCAGCGAACGATCTGACTGCGACAATAAACTGTTGCGTTAGCGATACGAGCGTACTCTTAAAGCGCGAACAGCTAAGTGCACTGGATCACGCGCGTTGTATAATTTGACTTTCGGGTATTAATTTGCGTTATGATGGGTTGAATTGGGAACGATTTGCAGAATGAAACATGAACTCGGACGATTAGCCTTGACTCAAAGTAATTTCGATCGATCGTGCATTAAAAAACGGCGTTTATTTTATCGCGCGTTTATTCGCGGAAAAATAAAAACGATTACTCGCCCTTTGTCGGCCAAATATGCCATGTATGTTTCGCAATATCGCGCGATCCTTTATAATTGTAACTGGAGATAACTAACTCTACTTTTGTTAAGCGCTACAAAGGGCAGACTTGAGGGCACCAAAGTACTCAAGCGTTAAAGTAGCCGTTAATGATGCTCGCGTAAAATGTTTCTGTCCGCGTTTTCCATTGTGCGCGTGTTTCTTCCTTCCTTTCAAACAGTTGCAATTGTGCGGCACATTTGCCGCATTCGACAGCTATTGCTTTGCGCGCGATGAGATGAAATTTGCGGATATTTATCTGCATCGGAATGCCGATGAACGACGATATCACGTAACACACATAAAGCACGAGAATGCGAACAATCAAACATAAATATCGGCCATTTAGTCTTAGTGATGATAATTAAATACTCTTTTGAATTAAGGCTTCGTCATCGCGTAATCACGTAACATCTGCTTAATCACGTTTAGGAAATTATAATCATTTGTTACCGCTTCGCTGTTTTAATCCTTCGCCAAGAAATAAGATTCTAGAAAATCTAGAAAATCTCGTCTCTTGGAGCTGAATCTCGTGAATCTCGCAAGATCCCGCACACCTTGATCGTGCGTGCGTACAATCCGATTGCCAAACGTGTCAAAGTGTACATTTGTCAGAATTCATGCGGCAGATCCGGTCTCATTTCGGAGAGCTGATGGAACGCAAGTTGCGTTTAGTAAATCTCGCGACCGGGGATTAGGACGCGAAACGATTTATTATAACGAATATTGCTTGTCGCGGCTGGAGTCACGGATCCCTCGTAATACTTTGCGAAGTAAGGAGACGCAGATTGGAGATTAGCGCGACAAAATTAATAGGCCGCGGCCTGACAGGAGAATACTGCAATCCACCTGGGACCGCCTCCGGACAAGTCTCTTCGGGATGCCGTACACGACCGAAACACGAGCGCAATACTTGCATGCGCGCGCGCGCGCGAGTGCAGAGGTGATTTTTAAATAATTTCACCGCGTCGTCCGCTTGTAAAACGAACGAACGAGCGAACAGTGAATCATTACTGTAAGCCAACATCGACGTCGCGAAACTATCGACCATCCTCCTTACCGTTGCCGATGTAAATCAACTGTATCGCCGTATAATTAATGATACAACTTGGAAAATATTTTCTAGGCTCGAGACAAAAGTAGGCAAACCGCGCGGCCCTTTTTTCACTTTCGGTACCGCGCCAATTCATCAATCTTTTTCCGGCGCCTTCGCTCGCGCTTGCGGTTCTGTCGATCAATTTTGAAACGCGTTTATGCCCCGGTAATGTTCACATCGACCCGGTGTCTCGAAAGATCCATACGAGCACACGTATAAAAGTGCGGAGTTGGGATATTGATTGATAATAAATGGTGGCTCTTATACTTTTTACCATAAAATATCCTAAAGCCCTAAACAGCAAGTTGTACTATACAATCAGATGCTACGTTACGGTAATAAATAAACTTTGTAGCTCCTTGACGATCTAATTAACATATATCATAATTACATATAAATTTCCTAGATACATATAAATTAACGCGCCAAGTTTGTACAATTTTGAAAAAAGTATTTCTTAACTTCTGCTAAGATTGAAAGATTTCACTGTACTGCAAAAATTGATCCGATTCCCCCAAGATGATCTCATAAACGCATAATTAATCTCATAATTAATTGGATGTTACACAACATCCTCCAGGAATCATGACGAAGATGTGGCATTTAAAAGAATATATCAATGGTAGCGTGGAAGAGACCACAGCCTCCTTTCCATCCTGTGGCATAATCGCTAGGCAATGCTGATTAACGGGGCTCGTCGAAGAAAGTGAACTCCCGCCATTGTGCGGCGGCATCAATGAGCCCTCCTCGATCATTTTCTTTCAGTTCACGAGCGAGTCCTCTCCTTCGGATTCGCGCTCGCCGATCGCACTTTGCTCACCGGACTCTCAATTCCAATTGTGCATTCGTCTCTCGGATGTTCCAATTCTCTGTCGCGTCGATCGATAACGTCCGATTATTCCCCAATCTGAAAAGAGAGGGCGGATTGTCGTCCCTTTTTCGTTATTTAATCCACTGCAAATTTGATTTCATTAAAAAAGAAGATTCCTCGTGTACAGTTCGAGTAAATATTTCATCGTTCATCGCTATTAATAAACACTTTTAGCATAAAGGTGTTGTAATCATTATTTATTAAGCAGAACAATTATATCGCTCCAGCTTGCGTCATATTATCGATCGCATCGCACGTAAACAGCGATCCCCTTCGTAACTGAAACATGGATAATATATACGCTAAACAACAACTTGAAGTTAACTTAAAACCGTGAAATAAATATATAAAGCCGATAAACACACGCTTCCGAGTATCTAATGATAATAATAATTATATTATCTATAATCGTTTGATTTGATCGCTATAAATTAATTAAATTAATTAAACCATTACATTACTATCGAAAATGTTGTTATTTTTGCAATCCGTATATGCTTGCTATTGCATAATAATTTGCAATTGAAATAGTGCATATTGAGCGATATTGACGATACTTTGGATGCAGCTTGAATTTAACGAGTTCGCTGCTGTTACGTCAATAATCTTCAGTTCTAAATAAAAGAATGCGATACGTGGAAATCACTGAGCATGAAGCGATTCTCGTCGATACTGTGAATTTAATAATTGTCCTTTCGTCCGCATAATTGCTATAGAAAAAGAAAAACAAGAAAAAAAGAGAAAAGAAAGGCCACGATGGCAAGTCGATGCGTGATAACGAGGCAAGAGCAGTAAAATCGCTCGAATAAATTTCATTTGTGGGAGCAAAGAGTTTATGAATAAAATTTCTCGTTGTTATGCGTGGAGCAGAACAAAGACGAGCGACATTTCTTTCTTAGAAGATTTGACATCTCAACTTTATGTAACGATACATTTCCTCTCTTATTTCTTCCTATCCTTATTTAAGCGGATAGGAAATTATATCGCACTCGCTGATACGAAGATCCAGTACATTTTGCTTTACCTACCGTTTACGTGTAAGTTTTCTTCGCTGTAAGCGCGCAAATCCCTATGCAAATGCGAGACATTATTGACACAAAGATTTTAAAAGCACAGACGAGAATTATCATGGCAGCCGAGCGCGATAAAACAGTTACATCGAGAACGGTTTCCTCTTTCAATCGCTCGTATTTTAATCTCGGTTATTTTGATCGACTGTATACCCTTTTACGTTAATGCTATTTCGAATAAATCTTCGTGCCCATGCGCGCGCGCGTGGCCGACATGTTGAATAACGCGATCGAAATTGCGAGATTCTCGATCGCGAGCACGCGCGCGCGCGCGCGTGCGATTCGCGTTCTCCGTCGTTTGCGTCATCCGCGCGTGCTTCTACATTATAATAAATCTCATGTAAATACGAGATAATATTAAAGCTGGCGCGAATTTCCGGCAGGCGCTGAGGAGCTCTGCCTTTGCCGTCGATGCAATCCTGAGCCGGCACGTCGGCGAAAAGTCTAAACAAATATTTGCCACGTACTGGCCAACCTGCTCTATTTGCATGTGCGGAGGCCCGTACGCGCAGGCGAGGATATATTGGTTTACCTACTGAAATATTCGGCCGTCTGTCAGCCAGTGTAAATCTCATTCATAATAATGATGATGCCGCTGCGTATCTTCTTCTTCTTCTCCTTCTTCTGCTTCCTCTTCTTCTTTCACTTTTTCCTCTTCTCCTCTTGTTCCTTTTTCATCTCTTCTCTTCACGTTGATTTCTTTTCTTGTTCATTATTGCCAATAATTCGATATCGTCAATACATAATTATTCTTTACATTTTTCTTCTTTTCCTTTGCTTAAGACAAGTGGTCTCAAGTGATACGAGTGGTCACATCTTCGAGGTCTGAGCTGATTAACGCACGGTATTAACGCACGGTAGAATCTTAGAACGTTACGATAATACGCGCGAATTTGGAATATTTATCATCTTCAAGAATCTTTCTATGTTAAGGAGTTTTATTCACCGGTTACAGAATGCTTCCCATAATCGGTGTATCATTTTTCACTAACTGTATCGAGAAATAGGTCGTCCAGGAAGCATTTCGTGGATGGCAAGGTATCGCATAACTCAGGATTACTTTTCTCCGTGCACAAACGAAATCGTCTTATCTTCAGGTGCTGGTTCACTGCTAGTAAGAAAGATGTTGGATACGCATACGCGATTGTACTTGTGGCACTTTGCCAGTCAGAAATGGAACCTAGAAGTGGCGTTGTTAAATATCTAGAGGTACAAAAATTTTGCGTTAGAATAACATTGTTGGCATGCGATTGTCGCATGCAATGTGATGATGATAAATTCCTCGCGAATATCTTCGATCTTCCTCTTTCCCTCAGTTCCTACCTTTTCCCGCGAAACGTCACTATCGACAGCCGTACTATTCATTACGATCGATTTTATTAATTAAAATGCTATGTCCAGATAGACATATCAGAAGTCATATCTGGGAAGTGGACGTATCACGAGCGGTCGGCATACCAATCGCCGAAGGAAAAGAAGGTCGAGATGCAATTTACCGTGTCACTCGTGACAGCCAATCGACAGTCGATTATCATCGCGTCGATGCATAGAAATGGATCGTACTTTTTTCTCAAAATTTTTAATCTTTTTTCATACAGCTATTGAGATTATAGCGCTTTCGAAGCGTTATTTCGTTCAAATTATCAATATCGAGTCTACAGCTCGTATCTTGTTTTTTTTCGTTTGCCACAATTATTCGTTAATAGTTGTGCGGAATTTCTGACAAGCATTTGTCAATAGAAACATTTAATTGGATACGGAAGATTGTTTCCATCGATAGTCTTCAGTCGAATATCTCCTCATCGTATCAAAGCATCGCTTTTATTGAAGAAGAGAAATCAGGAAAACTAGGTGACAGCGACTTCACGAATTAGCCATGAATCGTGCACTATTTTCGTTTCGCGAATTCACGATTTGCGGAAGTTTATCGCAGAATTGTATATATAATAAAACACCAGCTTGAAACTCTCCCGCGGAATCCTACGTAAACGAGTTAGAAGGATAATTTTAGCCGAGGGACAACAACGAGATGGAAATTTGAAAGATGGACCTCGTTGGCGAATGAGATATTCTCTTGGTAATAATCGTCCCGCGTCTCAACGTGCTCCACACGCCGGAGTTAATCAAACTCGAAGAGCGGGAGGAGAATTTGCGACTGCGGATGGCCGCGTGTCAAATGCGGTCCGGCGTCGTTCGAAACGACCTCGCCTCGTGACGTTTGTACCGACGATCCATTCGTCGTTTTTGTTCCGTACTGCTTTGGAATCGATTGAGAACAAGGGACAAGATCGTCCTGCGCGATACCACGGAAATAAACTAAATTGCTCAATCCGCAATGCACGCAGAGATCTTTTTCAAATGAACAAACGCCGGATATAAAATATATATATTATATATTAATGATCCAGACATTCCATTTCTTTATTTTGATATAAAGTATCCTGATAATCAAGATACAAATTAAAACTTTAATAAGCTAAATTAATCTCTTCGAAATTAATCGGAAGAGCCAGTTTCGCCATCTGTTTAGTCTTCCGCATCATGATGAGGATAAAACAAGATATGAGACCGAGAGAGATAAATAATTATCAAAAGATTCTCTCTCGATACTTATTTATTAATATTTATTTATCAAACCATGCTCTCAGCATATGACAAATGAATGAGATCGAGAAAACAGAAAAATTCGCCACAAACATAAATCCGATAATAACGAGCCATCAATGAAGATGAAATCATACAAAATCGAGAAGCACGGAGAATCAAATGTCGGATTTTCCGATGGAGAGAATTATTTAATGTTTGTTCTTTAATAAAAGAAAAAAAGAGTGGAAATGGTATCTATGGTTAATTCCGTTATTTAATAATTGCTCGAGATTCTTGCACGTTTTTTTATCGGAATTGCGGAAGCTGGGATAAGAAAAAGAAATTGGCATGATTGATTAATAAAGAAATATAACGAATGCAGAAACTAAAAAGATAAATTAGCATCGTATTGAAGTAATGAGATGCAAATGAAGTGCAATAAAATTGCTTATAGATTTCATCGCCATCAAGTAAAAAATAAGCTAATACTGGAGTATCATTTTAAAAGATTACATATTTGGAAAGAGATATTCATGAAATCTATTATTAATACTTATGCATGCATTTGTATTTATAAAGTGATGTATTTATAAAAGGCTATAAATAGTTTATAGTTTTTAGTTTCAGTGTTGAATATTCGAAAATAACTGGTAACATACACTTTTATTTTTCTCGTGATTTGGAAACAGGAATATGATATGTTTTTTCGCTTCCAATTTAGCTCTTAATACACCAATTTGCTACGCGAATATATGTACGGTTATATATTTTATATTACAAAAATGAAATTTAAATTTGAATTAATTAAATTTTAGCTTCATAAATTCAACCCAAATTTTGCATATCTTGTTCATAATTAGCAATCAATTTTAACCATTTATACTCTTCTTCTTACGTAATTTAATTTTGCTCCATGAATTATATTATTTAAAATTCCTATTTTAACGATCATATCCGATATTTTTATTTTAAATAAATTCTGGCGTATAGGGAAGGTGTCACGATTTAACGCGATATGCAATAATCGATTATCGAAAAACTTTACTTACTTTTACCTGAAGAGAATGTCCCACGAGACTCAGGCTTTTCGACCTTACATATGTAATACATCGTCGCAATTACTATTCGAGATCCCTCGTTATCTTTGAGAGTTAATCAAATCGGGAAAATGAGACGAGAATTCGCGTACACGCCGCTCGAGGGCCGGCCGAACTCATCGCGTGTGTAATGCCGAGAAAAGGAAAAAAGGATCTGGGATGCAATTTGCCGCTGTCGGTCGTGACGCCCGTGCCGAACGACGATAGTTGGATGCGAGAGGTGTGTTCTCCCATAAAGGGGGGCGTATAAATAAAAGAAGGAGAAAGAGAAACGCGGTGAACGTGATCTGAGGGGGTGGTTTGACCAACGCTGAAACAGTGAGATGGAGCAGAGGAGTAAGGGACATAAGGGACATGAAGAGAAAGGGAGAGGAAGGCAGATAGAGAGAAGCGAGGAAAGTGGAAAATAGAGAGAGGGAGAAAGGCTTACGTGCACTTTCATGGGACGGGACTAAACAAAGTCCGGCGCGCATTATTTTACGAGCGTAGAGGGATGTGATCCATTTCGTCGTTAATGCGACGCGAAGTGTCCCCGTAAAAGGCTCGTGATCTCTCCTTTCGCCACCTGAGCAGAGCACCCATCTAATCCGAGACGGAAGGGGTTTGTGACGACGCGAAGTCACGACGTCGCAAATAAACGGCGCGCGAATTTCCAAGCCGAATTACGTGCCTTGTCTACCTGCCGATCTGCGACGATTTCTCTCACGGATGACGACCCAGCACTTTGCCGCGAAAATCGATCGTAAGGTGGGCAGAATCGAGCGAGTGAATTTAAACTTGCGTTCATTGTCGCATAACCGGATGTTTAGTTTTGTGCATTCTTGGTCGTGTACCTTAATCCTTTTTGACTAATTGCCTGCAAGTATGCGATATTATAGGGAGACGTTAGATTTTTTGTATTATATTACGTGATTTTTGAGACAACCTGATTCGCAACGAATACAATGCTAGAGCTACAACATACGATGTTTCCTTTCCACGACGGAAACGGACAATTCTGCAATTTGCATTCTTATTGCAAAATGTAATAGAATTTTAGGAGATAGTAAATAGTAATGTGTATAGGTTTGTTCACAAATCTTAATTAAACATTCCGAGTGTCAGTCGGAACACTCGATCGAGATTATTAGTTCTCGTTGTTGCTAGCCAATTACTAGCATTTCCGGTCGATGCCTCGAAGGGAAATTCCGCAGGGTACGCTATAAGGGAAACTATGTGCGTAGAATTTCGCGAATTTCCAGGTCTACGAGATAATCATCTTATGAGTTGCCTCGAAGAATTGATGTAGGCGAAACAACATTACTCGATGCTACTTATTAAAATCGAGTTATCGAAATTTCTCCTCTATTGATAACCTTCGGCTTTCCTTGCGAAATTCTCTGCATAACGCACAGTCATACGGATTTCTTAGAAATCGATGAATGCTAAGAGCGTAAAACAAATTGCTTATAAATAAAAAACCGAAAACTTCAACGAAATCGTTTCTTTCTCTTAACGAAGGAAGCCAGTGATTAAAGTTTCAATAATATCTGACTGATATTGCAAGACCGAAATCCGATGAGAAATACGGCCAAATAGCCGTATCATTTTCTGATGCTGTAAAGATATCTAGAAGGTATCTACATGATTCGGCATCAGCAGCGAATTATCTTGCAGCAGCAAGTTTTGTTGATTGTGCAATAGTTTGAGAGCGAAGATATTTCTATAAAATCTCTACGTAACTATTTTCTTATGTATCAGAAAGAAAAGATGGAAAATATGTCTGAGGTATTGGAGATTGAAATAAAATTCAAAATGTATTAAAACTTTTTATTAATAAATAAAAAAACAGAGAAACATATACCGCGCGGTAATAAATTTACTAATCGAGAAATTTACACGCGTAATGTCGCAATGCTGTTACTCTTGCAGGGTAATAGCAGATAAAACCCATCAAGTGCAATTTCAGCACACGATTACGCCTGCTTTACGCCGGTGACGGAAAAATCGGACGCGGAAAGCGAATCCGTCTCGGCGAACGGCAGGTGTAACGTAAGCATGGCAAGAGGTGCGTCAAATGGCGCTGGCGAAGCAGCATATCTTATTAGAAACAAATATTCATGTCACATATCCGGCGCCGGCTGGTGCCAAGTGTTTGACTGTTACCCTACGCCGCACGTGCGTGAGAGACCGAGTGAACCTGGGACATATCTACCTCGTGTTTCAAAGAAGTTTGAAACAATATCGAACGGATTTTTCCATCCGAGCGGTAACCCCTTCTCGTTTCGAACCTCTATCGGTGACCTTCTGCGCGACGTCGAAACCAAAATAATCCGATCGCGATGCCGCGGTGCGCCTTTGTCCGGTCGCACTGGACATATTTTTAAAGTACATTCGAGAGGACTCGTATTTCACGTGAATATATATTCAAAAGTCACTGTGTGTCTTCCTCCTTCCGCGATGCAGAATGCAAATCCTACGCTGAAATTGAAATCTGTCGGCTGACGAGCGTGTCAGGCTATTATCGCTGATCGTCGTCACAACATCGCACTGAAATCTATCGCTGATAGATATCCCTTGCGTTTTTCCGATAACGTGTCTTTCCGAGAGTTATGACATATCCAGAATTTTGACCGAACGAATACTCACTTTGTCGCTGCAAAATCTCCGATCGATTTAACCTCGGTATTCTTATAGTACTTCTACAGGAAGTACAGGAACGTATATGATTCCCCAGTACTTGATTCAAGATATTCGTACAAAAAATTGCTTCGAAATTGTCTAAAATTGCTTGCAGAAAGTTGCGATTAAAAGGAACTTTTGAAACATTATGTAATTGCTATTTGTTTTGCTTCGTTTTAATCTTCGCGTAAATGCGCATTCGTATAAAATATTATGTTAAGGTATGTCGATTATCCGCTTGTTTTTTAGACGTATCTTTCTAGACATCGCGATGCATCGTATCGAGAATATTATTATCGTTTTATTTGGATAATTATACAGAAAAGATCAGCTTTTAAATCTCCCTATAATGCAAATTACTTTCTTCTGTGTTGGAAAGAAACAAATGGGCAGTATAAGCAGAAGCAAAAGATTGAAATGAAATTCCTATAGAAATGTATTTGATTTTTTTTATTAATAAATGACAAATATAAACAACACATAAACGAACGTATGAACGATTTGTATAATAAAAAAATATTTTCGCTATATTTCAGAATATTTGCTACACTTAAAAGTCGACATTTGATTTAAATAGAAGATTATAATGGAAAAATTACTGTATAATATTGATACTTACGATGCGTAATAAATTTCCAGATATAATGAAGTATATTTTTCGATAGGATAATCTGTTTCCAACACGTAATAAATTATTGCGTAATAAAAGTAGGATATTACATATAAGTGTTGTATTTAAAAATGAATTTTCTGAAAATGTTATTAGCTATAAATTGTTATTTGAATGCGAACTTGATTGTTATTCAAATGATATTTCTTGAGCGTTTTTTAAATAAGAGGCCAATCTGTCTTTTTCTCTCTCTTTCTCTCTTTTCTTTCTCCTTCCTATCAGTACAGAAAGATTCTGTATTGATTACTGATTTCGTATTAATATATAATAGAAAAGAATAATAAAAATATAATAAAATATATTACTTACCCTGATAAGGAGAATTGCAGATTAACGAACAAAAGTTTCGGACAAGCTTCTTTTATTCAGGCAAGCTTTCATGATTTGCAAAGAATTCGCTCAGATCTCTTTGTCGATTTATAAAGAATCCTGCTTTTCCTGCGTTTGAATTACACGAGCACGTATACTCAATATTAAATTCCAGAAATATATTGAAGTTATCAACACGTATATTCGAAAGATGAAAGATAAAAAGTAGATCATTTAATTGAATATTAGCGATTACTCCAGCTAATTTTCCATGATCAGGATATCGATGAAAGAGACATCATTCAAAACATCAGAACATTGATCAGAACAAAGTATCAGAACATTGATTATAAACGTTTTATAGATCGCAAAATTTTGCGATCAGATCTTGTGCGGCACGCAGGTTTGATTATTCGTCGAGGCTGAAATATCTTACATGAGTATCGCTCACGCAGCGTAAATTACATGCAATTAATGAAACGTAAGATTTCCATCGATTATTATATAGTCGAAAGCACAGTCGCATGAAAAAATAATGTAGACAGGACACATCGATAACAGGAATGCTAATTGTGCGAGCATGAAATAATGTATGCAATGTATAACGTTTCATTGGTAGCCTCATGTTGCAACACGAAGCTTCATTTTTATTCCGCCGTGAGTGATTCGGTTACAATTGTATGTTTACAATTATTTACAGTGTTACTCTCTCCACTATCCTCTTATATAACTATATTTATACAATCCGCATTTCTCACTCTCCTCGTTCAGCCTCCAATTAATTAATCTTCGCTCGCATTCGTAATCATCGTCGAGATCGCGCGTGTGCGTACAAAATTATGCGGACGCTATACATCGCGCGCATCGGGGAAAGGGAAGACGCCGAATCGAGGAATCGCGTCGATCCCCAACTACGATTTCGCGAATATCGTTTATACAGAAAGATATCTTCTGCACTCAAATGTACATCTTTAACAGTCAAGTACGCGCTCGTACGAGCGATATCCATTCGAGACAACGCTCGCGTGAATTCGTTCAGACGCTGGAAATCGTTGCCTTATTTAGAAACGTCGAGTGCGGCCTTCCTTCCTCATGCACGAGGTCGAACTCGAAGTCGCATGCAACGGAGTCTCCGTTCATGAGCGAGGACAATGCGATCCGATTAATCCTTTCTCTTGCATACTCGTTGAGAAGCGCGTAAGCACGTTTCGTGAAAAGTTTCTAAAGCACATTTCCACCTCCGCAAGGCGTTCGGGACTTGTAACGGAGTTCCGAGACACCTTGGACATCATGTAACTCAAAGCGAGAAACGCCCTCCACTTTGCAATCGCGTTCGACTTTCGTTGCGTCTTGCAGAAAGGTACTCGACACATCGACCGAGATGCAACAGGAAAGTCGCTTCGTGCAGTTGATATCAGAAGAGCCGACACGCGATTGTATTTGTATATATATGCGTATTCAGAAAACGAATCCGAGGAATTTAATTTCTTTATTAGGAAAAAGAGAATGAGAGAAGAGAGAAGAGAGAGAGAGAGAGAGAGAGAGAGAGAGAGAGAGAGGGAGGAAGAGAGGAAGAGAGGAAGAGAGGAAGAGAGCGCAATGCTCCAAACAGTCGCGGACCTCGAGACCTTTCGATCTTGAAACATGCCAGCATGAATGATCTTATCTATAATCTAAGTTAATTACGCAGCTAAAGAATAAAGCTATCTGCATCGCGTTTTGGTCCAAAATCATTTCCCTTCACTTTAAGCCACGAGATCCGGCAAGAAACGAAATTGTTCCACGATTCCCGGCTCTTCTGATGTCAGCGCATGATGTCAGCAAGTTACGATACCGATGCTAAGCTTAAGGGCGCTGGTGAAGGTGGGAAAGGGATTTGGAGATTCCTCTAGAGGGAGGTAAGAAATCATCACTGCGCATCACGCATACCACTAACAATTCTCTCTTCACATATTCAAATCCGTTTTCTCGTATTGTCTGATATTGCAGTCTGGAAAGGGGGCGTTTGGAAGCGCGAAAGGGGGTAACCAGCCGTCCGCAGGGCTCGCCGAGAGGCGAGTGACGTAATACAGCTGCCATATAACCGTCAAAGCGATAACTTCCACGACGGGTGATTCAGGGATTTTCGAGGGTTGCCTTCGACCGCATATCCCACTACGTAGAAAATTCATCGGCAGCTCTCGCGCGAGAATGTTTTTTTCCCGGCCGACATCCATAATACATTTCGTTTTTCCCGGAAACCGTATCTCAATACTGTCCACCGTGCCTTAAAGGTAAAAGTCAGGAAATAAGGAACTCCGATTATTCCATGACGGCCTAGAGAAGGTTTTTCTGGGGAGTGCCTATGTCGTAATGTCGCGCTCGGGTCTCATAAGGGTGAACAATGTAGTCAGTGGAAGCGGGGTGGCGTTTTCTCCGCTTTCAAGCGTAAGCCAGTCGTCTTGATCGTATCTGTTCCTTTAGTTTCTCGTAAACGTTTATATTTACGAGAATGATTAAATTCGTCCTCTGTTTAGAAAGTAAAATCACAAGATTTGATTTATGTAACGTTAAAATGTAGTCATCTGTCATAAGTGACATAAGTATTTCTGCTACAATTATATCCCGTGCAAACTCGATGCCGTTTCTTTGAAGCGCTGATACATTGCGAAAATTACTACGAGAAGAGCGTAGAAATTCTGAAACGAGTATCCGGATTTTTGAGCTTTCCTGCAACGATGCTTTCTCATGCGATAAAAAAAGATATGATGTTATTTACGACTCAATAAACGCAGAGAAATTAATGGCTGGAACAAGCTACGCGGCGAAACTAAATAAATAAAGGAAGGCCCATGAAAAAGATAAGCCCATGTGGGAACGGCAGGATCAAAAAATGAAAATGGTTTAGAAATCGTTTAGAATTTATATCGACGTCCGCGGCAAAAGATATTTATGAAAATGGTACCTCAAGCGAACAATATCAAGAAAATTGAGAAAAATTCTCAAATAATATACACCGATAGAATATCATGAAAATCAAAAGATAAGAACGCAACGTCGTTTGCACGAAGACGAAGTGAATACCGAGAAGGGACGATCTAAGGAGGCGATAATTTACGCAGATAAAAGGAAGTTGGCTAATTCTCCTTCTCCAAGAGTCTCAAAACTTTACAGTTCAATCGATCCATTTAAGCCTCATAAAATACGCTTCTCGAAGCTGTTTGATCATGGAAAAATCTGGAAATCCCTTGGACGACTCGAAATGCATCAAACACAAGACGAACCATACTAGATACTGTAATCAATATGAAAAATTAGTAAAGAATTCTTTAAAAGAAGAAACGATATATGCATCTATGCGTGTGCATATAAAAAGATACTAACGAATTCAAAAGTCTACAAATTATAATATTTTAAACATCTCACATTAAAAGCAGCTTTAATATTTTCATCATTTCATGCTTATTTGTGCACAACACTGTGCACAAAATTATAACTATTTCGTCACAGGAACATTGTCCGATGCATATCGTACTAACGTAAGACGTCTAGTACAGAACACTAACGGCGAATCGCGAAATCGCATCGATCGTTCTCGTTGCGATATATTGAAGCGTACGCTTCTGAGACTGTATCCTTCAAGCATCGAAACGACGAAACGAACCAACTGCAAGCATACGATAAACTAACCGCGTCTCCTGTACATACCGCTCCCTTTACCTTCCCCTCTTTTTCACTCTCTTTCCCTCCCCCCCTCTCTCTCTCTTTCTCTCGTTCTCTCAACGAACTTACACGTCGTACCTCACGGGACTTTAATAAGCGTAACCGGCGGGGATTAAGCAAGCGGCCGAGGGTAGAAAACGTGGGTAGGAGAGTGAAATGTACGAGCAACCATACAGAGAGAGACGGCCTGAAGTGAGCGCGAGAGGGTGCTGCAGCAGCAGCTGCAGCTTTACAGGTACGACTTCGTGTCGTAGTTCAAACGGAACGGCGAGACCGTTTGGAAGTCGTAGGAAGGAATCGTCGACGCCATTGGACATCGCGATAGATGAAGATGACGACGACGACGACGGCGACGATGGCAATGGTGATGGCGACGATGATGACGACAATGGGAATGCAGATGATGGGAATGAAGGGACGCGGAAAGCTGCGGGGAGCCGCCGCGAGATCCTCTTCGTTTCGGATCCCGACCGATTCGAAGAGCCGATATTTCACGCGGCTGAACAACAAGCGGCGCCGCGGCGGATGATAATACCGCGCACGATTACTCCGGTCGAGATGCCTGAGTTCGCGAAAGAAGGGAAATAAAATCAGCATAAAGCGGAGAGCCGCCAAATGGCGCGGCCTCGGCACGGCGGGCCTTCTAATGAAAGCGACCGGCGAGGGGGTGAGAGACGACGCTCTCGGTAGGACGGGAAGGATTGGAGACGGCGAATGAGGGCGGCGAGGGCCGCGGGAGAGATGGCGGTGGCCCTTAAATTAATTCACGATGAATTACGTCCGCGCCAGCTGCGCGGGCAGTTGTGTTTATTTATGGAGGAACTAAGATCTTCTTCGTAGTCCTTAAAGGCGGATTCGCCCTTATAATTTCTCACGGTGACCGAGAAAGAGAGAGGAGCTATCCCGCCCCTCCGTCGTTGCCCCGCTGTCGTCGCCGGAGAGGGACGATAATCGTTCCGGAACGAGAATTCCTGTCGACGAAATAAAGAGGGAGCACCCTCGCGCTCGCAGGCTACGGCCGGCGTGTCGCAAACGAGCGCGATTTGCCCCGACCGGGGGAAAGAGCGTCGCGATTTTTTTTTCTCCCCAGGTTTTTTTTCCCGCTCGTTGGAGAGAGCGACCATTCATTGGCTCTCGCGAGGACTCTTGAAGTCCGCGAGGCGAACTGGTCTTTTTTTGCCGCCGGCTGTCCATTCCGAGGCGGGCGATGACGAATGCAAGGTACGTCGCATATTTAATATCGAACGTGCGATAGGCCATCGGTTAATTGAAAGAGTCCTTGGAAAAACGTTGCGAGCGACAATTTTATCAGACGCGATATTTCAGTGAGATGCACGACATTATGAGGATGCATGATCAGAATGGAAAAATGGTGAATATTTTTTCCATATTATCCGACGTACTCATGTCGTTAGGTGTTACATCAAATAAAATATTCGCATTGTCTTCAAAGACCTTCAGTTCTCGTGACGGAAAGTTAAAAATCTAAACGCTAAATATCGGCAAAATATCCGAACGAAATGAGCGACGATCGATGCTTGAGTCGAATAAAATTAATTTACACGCGACAATGCCGGCGGAACCGCGTAATTATATCACCGCACTAAAAACACGTTCTCCAACACCATCTTTAATTCGAGATCATCAACTGTAATGTACGATTTCTGCTTCCAAGTTCGACGAAAAGATTAATGTTCCACGAAGGACGGAGATCTGTTCGGCTTAAGGGTAATCAGGCACGACCGATTGCGCAAGATGGACCAATCGATGAATGCACGGACGTATAAATAAATTTCCTCAGTGACTGAACACGTACGGTTTGCTTCTGCGAGAGAGCTGTCGGTGACTTTTGGAAACGAACGAGATGCGATTGCAGCCACCGCAAGAGTCCCAAAATCGGGACGTGCCCGTGGGAATGATCGATTCATTTTGCTAATTGAATGCAACGCCATCATAGCGAGCGATGCGTGACAGCATCGACAGGATCAATTTTATTATTCGTTCACAGTCGTGCTGGATCCATTTTGCAGTGGCGCGTTCAACAACCGGCCAGGGATCCGAAAGCGGGGGCAGACGCGACCAATTTTGACGCGTTATTACGTCCCGATCTGCACTAGTTGCATCAGTCGATCAGAGAGAGAGAAATCACTGCGGAAACCGAATGTTACGATAGCGACGTCTGGAATGATCGACTAGAGCTCTAAACATGATGAAAGTATCTATCGACACGGAACGTAAGCACGCTACGCTGGAAATATAAAAATATAATTAGTATCGCTCTCATACATATGCACATGCACGGTCTCTCTTTCTCTCTCTTTCTCTCTCTCTCTCTCTCTTCCTCTCTCTCTCTCTCTCTCTTTCTCTCTCTCTCTCTCTCACATGCTCGCTTTCTCTCTTGCATTCTTGCCTTCGTGCGTGCGTTCTGCGTTATGAAGCTCGCCAAGCGATTCGCACGGAGTCCATCCGCGTTGGCGGTTATCGAACAATTATCAGTTGCGCCGCTCACATCGGAAACGAGTGATCGAATATCGGTACCTGATCATAGGACGTGCGATCGACGAAATGGTGCATTGATCCTTATCATTTTGATTGGATTGCTCTTAAATGATTAAAAAACTTTTTAGTTCAAGTGCAATATAGATGCTTGGACGCTATTATTGTCGTACATATCCTTTATATGTAATCAAGTCGCGATTTCTTTTATGTTTTTATTAGTCTACTTCAACATCTCGAGGAATTTTCTATTTCGGTGCTTGTTATTGCTACAATAAATTGCATTCTTTAGATATGAGCATAAAATTAACGAACCGACACGTCGGATGTTACTCGCCGTATCGTTCATCGTTTTATCTGTGACATAACGTACATTAAACTCGTGAAATGTTAGTTTTATTTGTGTTAAATATCAATCTTACGTATTAAGTTGACCGATATTGAGAACAACTATTTTTATATTTTATTAACACCAATTTAAATTGCTCGATCCGGCAGAGACGCGTCTTCTGAATAACACGTTAAATGGATACTGTTCGCAAAATGTACCTTTCATTATTTTGTAGTTTCTTTTTTTTTACAGAACAATTTGCAACTCTCAGGTGAATGATTATTTACTGACAATTTCGAGTTGAATTTAGATTAAATCCGACGTCATATAATCGACAGTTGAAGAATAGAGTTGGCAAGTAAATATCCGTTTTGAAAATGTCACGTTTAATTTTATTTTCACCGGGAAATTCTAACATCGAGCGCCGTTCTCGCGAGTAAAACTGCAAACAATCATCGAACGCGACTCTTCACCCGGCTACTATCGTTCGGAGCGTTTTGAAATCGAGTGCCGCAATTCGGTAAAAGTAAAGCTCTGAAATAAACGTTTCGCGAAAGTAGCGCTCGATTCCATGTTGACTGGCGAGTTTTAGTGTCGAGAGCCGCTGTCGAGAGCGCCATAAAAGATCCGTCCAAGTAACGTCGATGAGAGGATAAGAAAGTTCACAGGAGAGGGACGCGATCGCGCGTCCGTGATCAGGGTGTTTTGTGGCGAACAACTTCGGGCCGCTCGTCCGTAATCGATTGGTCCGAGATATCGGGCGGATCCGTCTACGACGGACACGGCGCGACGCATTGCTGCTTCCAACTCGTTTAAAGCTGTCGATATGCTCGTTTAAATCGCGATACATATTCTATTATACCGGCGTAATCGTGAGGATCTCTATCTACGGAACGCTACGCCGCTCGCACGCGATTCGAGAGCGTAACGGAGAGTTGGGGTGGGAAAGGGTGGCACGAACGTGTTAATTAGTTACCCTGACGTGTCAGTATGCACACATATACACGTGCGAGCATGGCCGTATATGATACACGTACATATATACACATCACGCAGATTTATTGCCGCCGAAACTGAGGAATTGTGCACCTGGCCCTTTGATCCGCGCGAATATTATCGAGGACTGTCGAGATATGTTTGCTTCTCTCTCTCTCTCTCTCTCTCTCTCTCTCTCTCTCTCTCCCTTCCCTTTCTTTCTTTCTATCTTTTCTCGTCCTTTTCATCCGTATCCTCTGGTTTCTACCGCTTCGTTGTCTTTTCTTTCTTATGTCCTACCGCACTTTCCTTCCTCATCAAGCTATTATCTAGATGTCGTTTATCCGCAGAGCGTATCTTAATCAATCGAGCATCCACGATTTCATTCCAAACAATACAAATTGTATTTTTTCTATCGAGCTATGAAGTCAGTCAACTTTACGTGACAGCGATTTATAATTATAAACGCTTTTAATACATTTATTAAAGTCGTTCTCTGAAACGACTGCCGAAACATTCTGCTCGTCTCTTGATGTAATCATATTACGCGAGCTTAAGTTTGCATAGAAACGAAGGAAATCCAGAATGCCATTTGTAATATAGGACCGACACAAATTTCTCGATGGAGAAAGAGATTCTCTTTTAATTAATTCAGCACTCACCGATTGATTTCTTGATCCAAGAGCGATCAAGATACGCCTGGCGCGATGCGCGTCCCCGTCTTCGGTCCCAGCTTCATTGGTGCATCCCTTCCGCGAGCTCCCGATCCATTGATTAGGTCTACGAATTACGAATAAGCCACTCGGGGAAGACGATACGTCGTCGTCGGCGCCGGCAACGGCGACTTAAGCTTGATCGAAGTTGTTTTCGCTGCGTAAAGCCTAGCAAGCTGTTGAATAATCAATGAAGACCGAAGTCTGAGGATCTTCATTTTACATGAAGCCGGATGTGAAATTTACAATGCGATGCGTGCCCCGCTCTATGCGATTGCCCTCGATCTATCAATCGGAATCGTGGCGGAGGATCTGACGGAGGATCCCGCGATGAAACGCGGAAACATCCGCCTCGTGAAGCTTATTTGGCGATTCACGACGGAAACAACTTCGTGATCCATCGATGAGTATAATGTCGTGGCTCGCGCTGTAACGCGAATTACACAACGAGATCATGCCACGATCATCGACGCGGGAGTCAACGATCCTGTCACATTTGGAATTTCCCGATTCCTGTTCTGTCTCTCACCACCAGCACGGCCACCACCTTCGGATCATCATTAACGACATCATGGACGACAAGGCGACAACGGATCGCGGTGAATCTGCGCCCGAACTCGTCTTGATCGCCGGTTGCTTCTTCCCGATACGTATCGGGGATAGCGTGATGTGTACCACAGAACCCACCACATCGCCGCGCACTGTCTCGTCCACCATCAACAGTTCGTTCTTCGTCTTGTCCATCTCTGCCGTGTCCTGCGTTGCCACAGTCGCATCCTCGTAGAACGGCGGCATCGCCTTCGTGATCATCCTGCCCGGGCCGATGATCTCTGGAACAGAACGAGGAGAAATGCGATAAAGAGCATCTCACAGAGAACAGTTTTTGAAGAGTATATCGCGACGATTGCGTGATCACTGAATATCTCATGAATGATTGGAGATTACGAATCTGTAATGTGTTTATAATTATGTGTCTATAATTACGAATCTATAATCGATGAATTATAAAGCAATCGCGCGAGCTGCTCATCTTGATGCTTCGATTAGGACGGATCATATTCTCGTTGCAGCACTGCGGAAAGCAGCAACGTCGTGAATTTATCAGCGCTTATCCGGGAATTCTCGCGCTACAAACTTTTTCCATTGGGAGTCTCTTGAATAAAGGGAAAAGGAGGTCAAGCCGAAACGCTCCGAGATAAGCCGCCTCGGGACTCACACGCGTGCTATTACCGTGTAAAAGAGTTTAATACACCGGAGATGGACACGTGTACGCATGTGTATGTCCTTTCAAGTTCCCGTATCGAACTTGGCATATCCGGCGGTGAACTTGGTGGCCAACTCCGTCCGCCAATGAGAATCGATCGCGCGCGTATCTTCTTCAGCAAATTTTAAGTTTTCGATCTCACGAGGATCCCGTTAACACCGACACGGCTTGAAAACGCATGACGGAGTGGGGAGAGAGAGAGAAAGAGAGAGAGAGAGAGAGAGAGGGAGAGAGAGAACTGCTCTTCGTATCATCGCCTTTAAATTCACGTACGCAAATACCTCGTTCTTATGTCCGGTGCACCGGATGCGCACCCCCCGCTACCGTGAAATCGATGGATCGATAACACGCCAAGATTTACGAACGAAGCGAACGGTGTATTCGCCGACCTAAGCCTCCCTCCTGCCTGCTACTACCCTTCTCGGCTGCAAGAGCTGCGAGCTAGCTGAGAAATCCGACATCGCGCGGACGCAAAAAGATGAGGATTGACCGAGGAGCGTCTGCAGCTGATATAGATGCGGATCCTCCGAGGTTTCCGTCCGCAAAGTGACGATGTCTGTAAACGCGAGGCATGTTTACCGTATAAGGAAGGCAGTCCTCTTACCTCCTATCGACTCGCGATCGCACGAGGAGGAATAGAGGCGCGGGAAGGACAGTGTGCGAGTGAATCCACCGTTGGCGCGAACGGGATTCCGGTGAATGACAATTTCTATGCCGCCGGCGCTACGAGAAAGGGCAGGAGGGAGAGAGAAGACTCGTTAACCCCGCGACCCGTCGCATTAATGTAGGAATAACAGGTCGCGCGCGCAAGAGAGCAAATTTCATCGTTCCCTCTCGGCTTGCAAGGCTCGCGAGATACTGGTATAACCGAGTTACAACGCGCGGCAAAAAGCCGTTTCCGCCTCGTAATTCGTTCGCCCTGAGTGGTTCACGTGCCTTGTTACCCGTGCACGTTTGAGACCGTCTCAGCTATATGCGCGTGTAGACGTATGCGCGTGCGGGCGATTTGCGTAGTTTCGAGTAATGCAATGGCGAATTTCCCGGCGGATCTCACGGTACCGTTATCCGCCGGTTCTCCTTTGGCCAGAGATAATCGAACACCCGAGCGTGATCGCGGCTGGTTTATTGTCTGACGATCGTCGGATTTCGCGCCGAAACAGGCGCGACGAGTGGAGAATAATGGACCAGTCTGACGAATAATAATGTGACGTAACAAGGGGAACACATTTGCTTATTTGATGCCATTCGCGCGACGCTTTGCTGCTAACTTCGATAAAATGCCGTTTATGTTTTCTCGGTCGTTTAATCCAATTCTGAACTACGCTATGTAAATCGGAGCCGTAGATGCATGCCTGACATTAATAAATCCCCGAGCAGTGTTATCTGGCGAAGGAAACAGTTGCTATCAGCTGTAACGTTGCAGAAAATTAATCCCGGCGCGGTGCTTATAAGTATAATAATTCATCCGCAGTCTGCAAGGTAAACTTCTCTACCGCCGTCGACCTCGGCCCGCAATTATTTGCGGGTCCATCCGCAGCTTTTATTTCACCGTACGAATCTTAATCCCTGGCATTACGGTTATCTAAGAGGGAAATAAAACGGGAGGGCAAAAGCGATGTAGAAAGGGATCGGAATTACTCGCGAATGCGCATTGAAACGATAGGCAGCGGCTAACGCAATTCCTCCCTTTCTCCTCCTTCCCCTTCTCCACCATCACCTCTTGCCCGTTTCGACTGTGTTCCATTGAGCAATCGAATTAGGTATTCTTTATGAGCTGGTCGGAAAACTTCGTTTGATAACTATGGAAAACGCGATGTGTACTCACCGTATAATCGAATACTGCTCTCGACCTCGCCGAGGGAATTTTTGGCCGCGCATCGGTACGTCCCCATGTCGTATCTTTGCAGGTACCGTATGATGAGGACCATTCGGATCTCGAATAGCGATTTTGGTATCACTTTGACATCATGTTTGCCGCTGGATATTATCATCGCACCTTGACAACAAGAGCATTTGTTTGTTTATTTAACGATAAGTGGAGAACCGTATAAACTATTCCTCGAGTTTACACGCCACATTTGCGTTCATCAATGCGCGGTATAATAACTTTTGTTACCGGATTGCGAAAGTCTTTAACGCTTTTATACGTCTTACGGTGATTGACAAGAATGGAATTGGAATTTACAAGGGAATGTTACAGACAAATTGTGTTCAATATTAACAATATTAACAACCTTTTATTACATATATGATCCCTTTATGTTCTCATCTCATGAGTTGGCATAGATTTACTTCTTTTTTATATTTGTTTTCAAAACTTTTATATTCCTAAGTGAATCACATCGAATTTTTTCATTTGAATATTGTTTCTGTATTGCTCATTTAATTATGAACAATGGAATTGTAGCAATTGGACAAAATTCATAGCGCAAATTTATAGCGCGTGTATTTCTACTAGATTAATAACATGTACATTTGTTGAACTATTTCAATAAACTTCGAAACTTTCTCTCTCTCTCTCTCTATCTATCTATCTATGCATCTATCTCTCTTTGTCTATATCATGCACGAATACGAATAGTCGAAGGTGAGAGATTATATTCCTTGCTATAAATAAGACATTTCTCCCGCTTTGCTTTCTTATTATACGTTGAAACAGTTGCGTATAATGGGAAACAAGTGAAACGTATCTTCCACGCAAGACGAAATTGCATACGAATGCATTGGAGCGAGGTACTCCGGATAGCTGAGCGTGTGTTAAACCAGAAGGACGTCTGGCTCTTGCAAGGCGCAATCCACTGCGGGAATATTTCCGCGAGTCTGAATAAGTAGTATTCTCTCTTATATCTATCTAAAGTTTTCTTGAGGAATTCTGAGCCAAGTTATTACACATCGCTGCGATATCTCGCGCTGCTGCTCGTTGAAACATCATGCGGTTTACGATACCGAAACAGTTGGTATTTCAACTTGCTTTGCTCTAGAAACGCACTTTACCGATATATCTATCTGCATATTCATCCCGCGTGTCCGCTTCCCGGAGGAAAAGCCGAAATTTCTCCGCGAATTCGACTGTTGACGTATGCGTGAATTTTATATTTCTTCGCATCATATTTCTCGACAAGAGAGAAAGAGAAAGAGAGAGAGGGAGAGAGAGAAGGAGGGAGAGAGAGAGAGAGAGAGAGAGAGAGAGAGAGAGAGAGAGAGAGCAAAGGAGGAGGAGAGGGAGAGAATGCCAAATTGAATTGATTTCTTCATCCATTGTTGTTTGTTTGCACGAGGCTTAGGAGGCCAATTATGCGAGTAAGTTTCATGAGGCCGATGATACGGAAAGGTAACGACGCGCTATCGGAATCGCCTAAACTAAAGTACGGTTTGTAATCGGATTTGTCTTGCGAGAGTAATTAACGGTTGAGCATTTCTCCGCTAGTTACAGTCGGTAATTAGTTGGCAAACCAATCGTTGTAACGGACTGTACTACTACTACTTACAGTAAACAGTGCGCTGGATACACTGGTTTTTGCATGCGGATACCGCATTTGTATATGTGCATGTATAAATTCGGTGACAATTTATTTCAATCACGTTAATTGATAAATTCACTTTGTGAAAAACTTGCCAAAGAAAGTGAAAACTGTAACAACAATTTTAACCGTAACTGTTGACCGTTATTGATAAAACTGATATATCTCGTGGGAAAATGGGAGAAAATTGAAAATTTATATGATTTGAAATATCAATTAACATGTGTATAAATGATGGATGACGTATACGCACGCCTATCAGAGTTAAAAATTGAAAAACGCTATAGTGGAAGCTCTCTCATAAATCTCATAAATCTCAGAATTACATGGAAACGTACTTATCATGCAATTTTAGAGATACAAGCAAAAGAATCCAAGTCGATATCATGATGAATGTCAAGAACGAATTTATCGAATATCAAATATCATACAATACAATATTATATTATATTATAAAAAACATCGCTCTTCTTTCTCTATATATTTTTCATTTTTCTTGTTAACTCTTTCTCTTTCTTGTACTCTAAATAATATAACGGCCGAGAGCGACTTTTAAAATCCGAGATCAATTTATGATTATGATAGCCTGAGCAAATGTTCCAGCAAATGTAAAACTAAATTGTCAATGAATAATAAAGAATTCACTCAACATTCTCAACGATTGATGAATAAAAAAATTGGCTACAAAATCATTAAAACGCGGCATAATAAATTACCGAGTAAATGGATTATGAAATAATCGATTGCGAAATAATTAACAGCAATTTTTCTATCGAAATATATCGATCTTATGTTCCATACATGCATGAACGAAATCTGTTTTATGAATAAAAATTGATAAATGCATGATTGCGAAAGAATGCAGTACTTTGATCGCTTGCAGTCTCGCGCTTCGTTATTATTAAATATCACAAAGCATTATTAAGAAATTTCAGTCCGTTACAACGAGCGGTACAAAAGCCTTCTTGAATGTCACTAAGCGTTCTCTCACCCTTGTCCTTGACCCAGTAGTTAATCGACCTCGGATACGCCTCGACGAAGCACTCTAAAATCACGTCGGTCCCCAAGGGCGCGCTGAGCAGCTGATTCGGCACGTGAATCACCGGCGGAACTGCGAACCGAAACCGGGAAATAGGGTTACATTTCCAACCAGCACGAGGAAATCGAAATACGGGGTGGATCCGATCCAACAGCTCGGACACTAATCGCCATTACTCACAATGAACGCTGAGAGTAATGCGTTTGCTGATCGCCGGCGGAATCGCGTTGGAGGCGATGCACAGATAAACTCCCATCTCGTTCCTCGAGATCTTCGTCAGCTTCAGCTCCTCGCCCAAGAACTCGTTCACGGTGGAGACTGAGAACGACGGATGTTAAATTCGAATAAAATTGAGAGCATTCGATGTATAGAACGCGCGCATCTCTCAATACTCGCATTCTACTGCAAACAGTAAGGCTTCCCGGTTAATACGATATTGATTTCTCCTCAGAGTGTCTTGATCTTGGTATATTTATTTGATTATGGCGCATAAAAATTTATGTAATAAACGCAATGTTATTTTATTTTTGATCGAATAATCATTACGTAATAATAAATCACAATTAACTCTATTTAAGCATGAAGGCAACAATGAAGCAAGAAAGTTAATAGAAATATTAGAAAATGAGAAAGCCGCTTACTGATTAATAAAATTTAAGAAATCGATTAAAAAATTATTCTTGTACACGTATTCTCACGGAGAACAGAAAGCAACTGTTGGCGTAATAAAAGAAAAAAATAAAGTAAAAGAAAAGATACGCTCTCTTAAATTTTATTCTACAAAATTTATGAAGATTTGATCATACATGATTTCATCATGTTTCTTAGCGAAAACAACATTTATTACAACAATAGTTGTTTTCCACTATGTTGTTCTCGCAATCTGTTATTTTTCACTAGTATTATTTAAGAGCGCAGGGTGATTATTAAATATAAAACGGACAAAAAGAAAGGTGAAATAAACAACCCGTTAGAAAAGTGACAGTTGATAATCGACAAAATGACAAACATGCTTAACGACATTCGCGTTAATCGCGCTTTTCCGATATTTTATCATGAAACGCACGTTAAATTCTTGCATGCTGCATTCTGCCTGTTACATTTTTAATACAATCGCTTAGTCACGATTTGCGAATTTATTTACGCGTTTCATGGCGGGACTTTGAAAAGAAACATGCTTAAATACGCGTGTAAATTAACTCGTAAAATATTGATTAATCTCCTAAGAGCTCCGCAATGTGTATCTAGGTCAAAAATGAATTAATGACTGTACGCACGAGTGTTTTAATATGTATCGAATAATTTCCACGCGGGATTATTAACGTGTTTACCGACGATATATAAATTAAAAGATTAAAAGATATATCTTATTAAACGATCGTTAGATATATCGCGTCATCCATCCGAACACGCTCGTTGAATCCGTCCACGAGCGTATTCGGACATGAAGTGGCGCGCGGCTGAGACGAGAGCGCAATTTGTCGCACCTGCAGCTATCGCTTACCGCGGAATACCGTAAGCAAACGCACGAACCCTCCTCACCTGCGGCCTCGTTACAGTTCAGCTACCTACGTCGTAGTTCAGCTGGCAAAAACATTGATTTTCCCAACGGTAGACACGCCCGTATTTTCCGCCTGACGATTTAATTACGCGAAACCGATGCGAGCGTCTACGTTTCGCCGGTGTTTCCCATGCGCTGCATTCTGTAAACTTAAGTATCTTTAAGTCTCGATTTGTTCGGTGCGATTTGTTCTTCATTTAGTCAAACTGATTTTTCTTACGTGCGACGCATTGTTCCTTACTCGCGTTCGAAGATGTTTCCCCGGAGCGACGGAGAATAAAACGAGAACGTGGTTCCGGAATTAATCTGGGAATCAAAATCGGCTAACAGAGAAAAATATATTTCTTAAATATATTTCGAACATTCGATACTGCACGAACGATGTATGATTTTCCAGAAAGATTCGACGCAACTTAGCGTACAAGATAAAGAGATTTTAAAGTTCGAGACATTAAACGTTTTTAAAAACCGTAACGTACCCCGTTCTTCCTATTTGTTTCCCCTTTCTCCCTCGTCCGATGGCTTAGTAAGGTAGTCGGCGCAACTCGGTTTAATTAAGATCGCCGCATGATCGCGAAGTTGAAGCGGACTTTTCCGACAATCACCGCGATTGTAGCGCCGACAATAAGCTGGCGGCTCGGGTCGCCAGGAGGTGCACGCCGCTGCGACATGCGTCCTTGCCGTCGACAGCATGGCGAAATTTGCCCGCTATTAGTAACAGCACGCTCAAGCGAATACTAAATACATCGTTTAGCCAACACCGGCGGAAACGACGAGGCCGAGGCGAGGTGGTTCGCCGACGCGGTTCCCTTCTCGTCCGACCTGCATCCCAGCGTTTTGTAGTCGCCTTGAGCATTCATCGTTCTCATCGAGGAACATGCAACGATTTGTTTCACCGGGCATTCGTGTCGTGTTCCAGCGTCGGACATGAGAACGCATCTCCGTTCGTGATGCGGGAATGACCTGTCCTCAGAGCCGAGCGTGAACGGAGTAGAGGATGAAGAGCGTAAAGATGAAGTGAAGCAGGCGCTTCGGTGGTTGACTTTGGTGTTTAAGCATCGTGAAATGTAACGATTAGAGAAGAAAAGAGGTCAATCATGGGTCGAATCCAAGATCGGACTTTGAACAGGAGGATAGCACGAAAGATGAAACCGCGCGATCATTCGTTTCGGCGCGGGAATCTCTTGTTCCAGCATAAATCGCATGCTAGAACTTCCAGCGGAGATAGACGCGCGCGCATTTCCTAATTGGTCCAATATTAGGCGCGGATGCTGGAACCCCCGGCATTACGGTTAACGAGCCGCGGAGAACGATGACGGCGGTTCGGCCATTCGGGGAAAGTCGCGGACATCGAGCGGGGCATCCCGGCGGAAATCGGTCCACGTCGCTCGCGAGATCCGTCTTAAAGTAAAGGAAAGCGCGATTCCTAATGAGGGAATTTGAATACTAACGGGATCGCGCGGGCGAACGCGCGCGTGCCTAAGGAAAACATAATTATATATTCCGCGCTATATTGGCAGAACGGCGTGCGCGGCAGCGGGCCATCTATATTAAATCTTACCGTGAAACTTCTGGTTCGGGGCGCTTCCTACAAATGGCTCCCGAATTATAATGTCCTTGCCGTCTTCTCGGCGCCACGTTATGCGCGGCGGCGGTATGCCTCTCGCCCGGCACGTTAACTTCACCTGTACGTGTTATGAAACCGGAATTATAAAGAGAAGCGAGTTCGTTATTGCGCACCACTCTAATGCCGTGCTTCATCCAAATATATTTCGAGGGATAAAAGGGGGAGAGAAAGAGAGAGAGAGAGAGAGAGAGAGAGAGAGAGAGAGAGAGGGAACACGCTCGCGGGGGAGGGGAGAGGGGGAAAGAGAGAGAGAGAAAGAGGTCTTCGCCCGGTCTCGCTATGTAAAACACGTACGCGCGCGCGAGGACGCTTGTCCGGAACAATGGTGGCTTGCGCGCGGATACTCGAGCGGAAAACGAATCCACAGTCGCGAGAGGCATGGAAATATCCGGCGCGCACCCCCTCGCGGGATACCAAGGGATTTTCAGCGGTTACCTGCACCGCGTCACCGCTCGCGCGCCCCGATTTTTATCGAAACCCTCGCCCGGCTCCGCAGAATTCCTGTTCAACGTCGACTCTGACATCCAAGCGATCTCTTTATGTCCGGACAACCCGTTTTTTAATAATTGAGCGAAGCCGACAGCAGACACTTCAACGGGGGCGAACAGTCTCTCCGATCGAATATCAATCCTTGGGATTCGCTATTAGTACGTCTCAGCATTCGGATCCGCTAATTATGAATCTTGATCGCCAGGGCGTCTTTGTCAGAAACGTGCGGATTGAATGCCGTCGATAAACGGAAAGGCCAACCGGAAGAGGCGGCTGCGGAACGCGTATGCGTAACGAGTGTACGCCATGGAAATATAAACGGCATGTTGAGACAATTAACGATACGACACGTGTCGCGATATATTGTGTCGCTTGGTTTCCGTTTCACTGACGCGCTGTCTGCTAGCTTGCAATATCTGTGACGTGACTTTCGGATGAACATCGTGTTAGCGCAAGCCGAGTTAGCCGAGATGCAAGCTAAGTTATTGGATATTTTGCACGGAAAAGTGCGGAGTAAATTGAAATACTTTATGTCGACGGAAAGCGTATTTATCACCATTGTTTTACGCGTTTCGCGTGATCAATAGAACGCTATTGATGATATAATAATGATAATATTTATCGGACAATTATTCTGTCGAGAATATTTATGCTGATTTTTCATTGTTTAATGCCGGCGCAAAATATTTACATTTGCCATAAAATCCGAATTAGGCCACCATATAATTGAAAAGATATTTACAAAAGTCTGAAGCATGAAAATAACGATCAAAGTGATGAAATTACGTTTTTACATACATATACGCGCACACATACGAGCGCATTTATTTTATGATTATTTGATCAATGTTTGAAGTTTCGAATATTATTGCTGCAACACAGATATAGATATGAATAACGATGTAGTGGCTTTAATCATTTAATATTTTTTCAAAGATATTGTTCGAGTTGCGAGAGTTTCGGGAGGCTCGCATGTGGGCAAAAAGAGGCTCCCGTTTTGCCAGGGACTCGTTTCAATTTTGAATGAGGACCGCAACACTAGGCCGAGGACGGATATCCTAAATACAATATCCTATTGTTAGAAGTAAACGAGTTTGAAAGTTGTAATCCCGTGTATTGAAATTTATCCGGATGCGGTGTAAAAACATGTCACTTTGCGCGACGAGAAGCGCGACGCACCATGGAAAATCCATGAGATTATATATATATACATATATATATATATATATATATGTATATATATATACATATATAAAGGAAGAATCTCTATCGGGGAATACTTTTTTTGGATTTTTTTCCTAGATTTTTGCAATAGACAAGTGCGCATGGAAGAGACCGGCCGTTAATAACAATAGTTCCTATTCGATAGAATTACTTATTTATCTCGATGAACTCGGACCCCGTACTATCAGAAAACGAATTCGCTGACCGAGTCTCGATTGAAATTTCAATTTTTTATCAACTTTACCCAGCGTGTCAGGTTGACAGAAATTTCATGATATTTGAAATGATATTTTTTCGGCGACCCCGGAACAAGTACGTTTTGGATTCATCGTTGTTGCATTTATTAAGATTGTTAAATATAAGATGGATACATGTATAGCATCTAGCAAAAGATAGGATTTATTTAAATAACAAACTGAATAAATTCACTTGTACACGTTAGGCACATTGTGCCTAGTATTAATCGTGCTATGTTGCTTCATTGCATATGAGATTTTAGACAACATTTATTTAATTACTAAATTTCACATTGATATAATTCGGTAGGAAGAAGACAAGAAAAGTATAATATAAAGAATCTTACGCGAATATGCACCGCGATTAAATAAGATACATTTATCAGATCTCACGTGTATATATATATATATATGTATATGTATATATATCTAAGAATTCCATTATAAAACAACAATACGATACTGAGACATGCGATCTCTGGTTGAAAGAGACAGAAAACGAGTTCTGCGGACTGACGGCAATTCCCAGTATATCAACCGCGGTAGCTTATAATAGGACGACCCGCGATACAAGCGCACCGGTATAATTTCAAAGTTTAAAATGGTCCATGATGGTGGCTTCGCGGGAGCGTCGCGTCTTCGTAAAAGCGTTCTGTCAGGCATCCTGGGAGAAGCGCAATATTCTTTACTCGAGCGACACCGCGTTGGCCATGCGCGCGGAAAAACGCGCGAAGATGAGACGGGGTATTCGCGCAAATTGCACGGCTGCCACGGAATATGAATTGTGAGCAACAGGTCACTTATTTTCGCTGATAGCTTGCGGTATCCAGAGCGAATGCCGAAGTTGCGTTCGCGATTTCAACGTCGCGATGTTAATACCGCGTCATCGTTAAATGCTAACATTATCGAATTGAACGAACAGCTGATAAGCAGTTGGATCAGAGCCTTGATACAAATCGTGAAATGATATACCGGTATTTTCCTTCTCGGATAATGATGCGACATAAATTAATGAAATAGAGAATGCATCCTCTTCTCCCCTTGGTTTCAAAAGATATATGATGTTAATAAAACTCTTAGAATTGTTAAAGTAATAAGAGAGAATCTAATCATCGTGCACGTCTTTAGTACAATCGAAACAATATTCGCAATAACTTTTACAATTAACGGAGTCATTATCGCAAAGTGCGCTGTATAACGCAATGTTTACATTTTATCTTGAATTATCTTATGATTGACATAGATATGATAGGACGTTAAAGCACGGTGAACATGATAATTAGCTCATTATCATCATAGATTTGATAATAGGATGGGAAGGAAAGCGCTCTCTGATTCCGTAACAATCACGGGTTCTTTAACGCGATTCAGATATTTTACGATAGCAATTTGATAGTGTCTAAGGCGTCCTAATAATAATCTAAGACGATGATAATCGAAATTTGCCAGGCTATTTTCAATTCGAGTAAGTCGTGACGTATCGCCGTTCTCCAATATAGATTTTGCCGGCATGAATCACGCGCGGCGTAACGCTGTTCCGGTAATTTACCACTGGCATAAATCAGCTCACATTTGTAAGTAATAAACCGCCCTTTATTCACGATGGCTTTTGCGCGCGGGCTAAATTATTTATAACGATCCTCGGGCCCAGCCGCGTCTCTCTTGCGGGCGAATTTATTCCGCAAATTTATCTCCGCGCGCTGCCGGATTCTTCGGGTATCGAGAGTTAATTATCGATCAGGAGAAGTAACCGATCGAGGTTGAAGGTGCGTCTTGAAGCGATTCGTGCAGCGATTTTAAAGGAAGATCGGCTTTGCAGGAACCGTTAATTTCTAATAGTAAAAAAATTTTGATTGATTAGATGCATTCTGTTGGATATATTTTCCTAGCTAAAATGAAAATTATAACGTGAGATAGGGAACGGCGTTACCTGGCCGCCTTCGCCCACCATTACGTCGCTCGATGTAGCCTCGGAGATGAAATCGGGTGGCACGACAATCGACAGCAAACCTGTCTGGAGAAAACAGATAATTCGGGATTAGAGCGCTGATACAGATTCGTTTGGATTAATTCTGATCCATTTCGCGTAGCGAACGACAGCGGGTCGGATTATTGCGTCGATTAATTTGCCTAAACTCTGATTTTATGCAACATCGAGTGTTTCTTTTGACATGTCCGTTCTCCTCTCACGATACGCGATATCTGTAGCGAATTGAGGACCGAGACTGAAGAGTCAGGTTTAGATTATTCGACTATCCGATTATTCGTAAATGTATCGCGACGAATTACCGAATTACAGTTCTGTATAATACCACGAAACTCTCCAAACAGTCCACGTACGCAGGTTTTTTTCACGATTGACTGCATGAATTTTAATCAAGTATATGCGAGTTTCGCGATAATTGTGACTTGAGAGCCACGTGCCGCGGCTGCTGAACGCGGCGCAGTAATTACATCTCTGATTTCATTTATTTTCTCGCGAAACGCAGTGGTAATACGCGGCGCGCCGCGACCGGGGCTATATTTTTTTTCATTAATATAATATCGCGAACGTGGTCCCGTCCGACGTGCAGATTTGATACAGGTACGCGAATCAGAGAGAGAGAGAGAGAGAGAGAGAGAGAGAGAGAGAGAGAGAGAGAGATAGAGAGAGATGACATATATAATCGCTTCATTTCCCTCGTTGCAGCGTGACGCGACCGCGGAGACGATAATCGAGATAGCCGATTGGCCGGTGGACGAGCAAACAAGTGTACAAGTAAACAAAAATGCGAAATTGATGGAAACAAGCGTGTTCCTATCGCCAGGAGCGTGTTCAACTCGCATGAGATTAATCGAACGATCTGTTAGCCAGGCAAAAACGCGATAATGCCGGCCATTCGGATATAACACGAGCGATTCGTGAGAGCGGCTTACTCGCCTGCACGCGCATCGGCGGTGCTTTTCCTCTCCTTCGTAAATTAGTGGACCGCGAAATACAAGCATAAGGCAGTCGGATAACGTGAGCATCTCTAAATCTTTCCTCTCTCCCCCCCCCCTCTCTCTACCTTCCTTAGCCTTCCTCCTTGCATGTTACTCTCAAGTGTCTTGCCGCGTACTTTAACCCTGATGGCGGTACGGTCGGCAGCATATTGTAGCCGCGCAACTCGCTGTCGGCGTTCGTGGATGTCAACGTGCGAGTTAGTTAGGAGCGCGCGACGAAGTCAAATGTCATAATTAACAATCGGCGCGATCATTACCGCGATAACGCCTAAGAATTACGTGCGCGAGTTACTCACGGCAGGCGTAAAAACTGCGGCTGCTTGATCCCCTTATCGTTTATCATTTCAAGTACAAAGGAAAGTTAACGCGCGATGTCGAGCAGTATTGTACGAGTTACTGTCGATACACATGCAGCACATTGTCGATTCAAGAATGGAATCAAGTATCTATCTTTTTTGCTAACACGCGATAATCGATTCTCTCCCGAATTCTCGAGTAATAATTCTCGAATTATCGGATCGCTAATAATTTCCCCGCGGTTCTGAGGGAACGAGTCTGGATTTCCGGAGCGTAGATCGCATGTGCACGCGGACGCTTTACGGCTTGTTTGAAATCATGCTATCGAGACGCCACTTTCGCGGTGCACTTTCCCGCCAAGCCGTGAAATAATCCTTCGCGGCAAAATGCTCGCGACATAACTGGACACGCTCGTTATCAGAGACGGAGTGGTGCGCTATCGCATTATAATTTCCAAACGGGAGGATGCCGAGGAACAAAGAGCGCAGTGGCGATAGGGGAGAAGACCTTGAACGTCTCCACATCGGGGACTTTTGTTGAGAATGGTCGTACGTCAAGCCGCAAATGTCGGTACGAGAGCAAGAACCTCCTCTTCATCTTCCCCGCTCCTTTTCGTCTCCTCCGTTCTGCCAGCCGCGTCTTTCACGAGTGCGCGATTCTCCTCATTTCGCCCACGATTTAAGGCAAAGTCCCATGCCGCGGCACCTCTCTCCCCCCGCGAGGTGGGAGGCGTGCATGCAATTACGGGGATGTAATCCATGCCACGACGAAACTTCAATCGTTATAACCGAGTTGTCTGGCAAGGCACGCCGCCACGCCGTGTCGCAGCCCGAGAAGCAGCAGCCGTACAACGAATGCAAACTGCGAGCATACGTACACGCATGCACGCGTGCACCAGCGACAGTGACGATGACGAGACACGTGCCCAGGCCGCGTAAACCCTCTACGTGTCGCCGCTGAGAATTACGGAACATCCCTCGCCCGCACCCTGTCCCGTAAATTAATTATTACGCGCTCGCTAATGACTGTATCAGCCGCGGCTACGACGCGATTCGACGAACGGGACGAACGATCGGTTAACGGGGGTCTGGAGTTGTCGAGAATAATTATGACTCTCATGATTATGATCGTCCCTCTTTCTTTTTCTTTCCCTCTTCTCTTTGAGGTATCTCGTTACCTTGATCGCCGGGAAATTCGCAAAAGAGATCCGGCGCTCCATTTTTCATTCCGTCTGTCGGCAAGCGCGAAAAATCAGCGCGCTTTTCCGGAGCAAAACCGGAAGTTTCTTCCTGAGGAGGGAGAGTGTAGAATTTTGAGTGTAGAATTTTTAATGTTGAATTTTGACTGATAATCGAAACGAGAGGGCTTGATGAATCAAGATTCGTAAACGCGGTAACTCGATTGCGGAATCACGTATGCGTGATTTTGATAAATTATATCATGCGTACTGTAGGACAGAGCAAAGAGAAACGCACGATATTTTCGCGAGAGTCGATTGGATTAAGCTTGATTAAATCAGTGCGTTCATGTCATGCGCGGAATTATGCAGATAACCTTGAAGAAATGACGCGAAATTTCAAGAAAGACGGCGCGCAAGCCGGCGCCTCCGCATACGTATACGTAAATTTTATCAGACACGCAGTCGGAATTATAAGCGGCGCACGAAGGGTACCGCCATATTTGGCAACGAGCGAGGAAATATAGTTACCGGGGGGCGAGACTGCACCCTTCTTGCCAACGGTATATAACTGCTGATATACGCACGCATGGAATGGGAAGAGAAGGAGAAGAAGGATTCCGGAAAGTAAAGAAATGCCGTGTATTTACAGAGAAGAGATTTATTCGCATAAGCAACGCGATTAATGTCATCTTCGATCATTAGATGATTTCCAACAATTGCGAGATAACGACGTTAATCCGCAGACTGTCTGAAAATCTCTTTCCCGACATTTTAAATTTAATTATAATATTATAACGAGTATTATAATTAATCACAAATATTGTGTATAGTAAACATTCCACAAGTGGAATTTTGATTACGTTACGAAAACGCGATAACATGGAATACGCAATATACGCAGAAATGTTAACATATCGTATGTATACGTAATGAAAAATGTATATTTTCATCGCTATTTCTCGTGCACTCTACGTCATTACAAGATTCGTATTCCAAGCAATACAAGATTCGTATTTCAATTTGGTTCTCAATCGGATTTGCCGAGAAATGTCCTGGCAAATCACCGTCCCGCCGTCCGACTGCTCGCGGCGAGTCGTGTCCGTTTCGAAAGCTAAATAACAACAGTGCAACAAATAAAAGAGGCGCAATGCATGAACGAATTAAGATGACACGAATGCAAAGAACAATAATCAGGCAATCCGGTGAATCAAGAGGTAGGCTCGATGAAACGCCGCGACATTTCAGCAAGGCTTCCTTAAAGACGATGACGTCACACTGATTTCTACTAAATTGATCATTCCTTCAAGCATCTCGTATTTTCATTTCTATCCACGTTCATTCCCTTCTTTTTCTAGATTCCCGGACAAAGTCCGGGAGTGCAGTGATAATTATCTGGAATGTTAATAATGGAGCTTGATGCCTCGTAGAAGCAAGAGCGAGAAAGACAGAAGGAGGTTACTGTCACGCCAACAATAAGCGCGTGTTACTACTCCGCGTGCACTACTTAAGATTACAATTTTCTTCTCGTGCGGGAGATAGAGGAGGAAAACTCCGACCGACAAGGCAGGACCAGCGCGGATTCAATACGAAACGTCGGAAAATTAGATCTCGACTCAGCTTGCAGCAACTTGCGTCTCGCGTCGCCGGCGAGAGAGACCGACGAGGTGTTACTTCAAGACCACTCTGACAACCACGCGGTCGACTCTGACCTCCCCGTGAGACAACGCGAGGTAACGTTATCCGGGACAGGATGAGCGAAGAGCCGTGCCCGCGCGTTAACTAAAGTGGCTCATTTAAACGTCTTTCACGTCGCGAGAAAAATCTACGGCGCGCTCGTAAAGCGTGATTTTCGCGCGGCTAATTGCCACCCCGACCCCGCAATTCGCGCATTTAAAGGGACACGGTCGAGCGTGAGAATTTCGAGAGTACTCTCGTCGCGATCATTCGTCGCGTCCGAACAATTCGCGCGAATTTTCAGATATCGCTATGTGTGCACGTTATTCCGTTCCGTATTATTTTTTGTCTTCTTGATGAGTCTCATGTATCTCGAATCGATACGCGAGATGAGCGCGATTAATTTGCCTTCTTAGAACCACCGCAACAGAGCGTGGTAACGGCCAGTAAAAGCGAATACGATACTCTATAATCCTTTTCTGATAAAACCATGTGCCGTAATTCGGTAACAGCGAGGAAGTTTAAGCGTTACTCGGAGAACCGCGCTCATAAACGATACCCCGAAGACGACTCGTTAAATTCCAGGCTTGTTAAGCGCGCCGCAAGTCTGCTGCGAGGCATGCAAGGCGAGATACCTGCGATACTTGTACAGGTCATGTTGCTGACAATCAATACTCGTCACAACACTCGACAGTACCTGTTGCGGTTCGGTCAACGACAATTACAGATGGAAAGTATCGAGATGCCTCGCAGTGATTTTATAATTGTATTATAGCAGTGACTCCCTCGCTTTCAGTCTTTTGATCTCTCGCTCTCTTAGTGACTCTCTTCTCTTGTCCCTCTCTCTCTTTATCTCCCCCCTTCCGTTCGCTGTCCCGCTATCCGCAGGCTTCATTAGAAACGTAATGAATACGATAATGTGCGCGACGCTCATTACCAATGCAGTTAAACCGATAATGTTAATAACAGAGATTAAGTTCATCGTCAGCTATTGCGTTGCGCCGTGTTCGCAATGGATCATGTTATTTCAAAGGGATCGAGTCGCTCGTAAAACATCCGCTAAAGTCTGGCTCTTTCTAAGGGTCGGACTTTTTTTCCTCTTCTCTTCCGGGCGGATCGACAATTGGTCTCGCGATTTGAGAATCTTTAATGAAAAGAGGAGATCATTCACGGCGGATTGATGGCTCGCACGGAGGATCTTGTTGATTTCGGCGTTCCAGCGTGAATACAGACGCGCGTGCTACGTCGGTGGATTATGTTAATGATAGTTAGCGAACTAAGACCGGGATGATTAATTGCGTGAGGCAAGTGGGACGCGGTCCGATTGTAACTGAGCAACTATCGATTAACTCGGGCGCGTCTTGGCACTTTATCGATGCGGGCATCACTGCCAATGTGGGCCGCTCGATTAATTGTTTCGCTCCTCGCGGTTCAGCAACTTATCGCAATTGATTCCCGCGTCCATCACCGCGACGCGGAAAGAGTCAACGTCGTTAGAGCGGCACGCAAGGAAAATATCACGCAAATATTCGGGCAGAATGTTCGTGTCCTTATCGTTTTGAGGGCTTTCGTCGAGAGATTCTCTCCCTCGTTTATGACACGCCGGATAATTTCTCTTGGATTATTCTGAAAAAAACACGAGACGCGTTAAAAGTGCGATACGCGCTCGATGGTTCCTTCATGAGTGTTAAGCTTCTATCGGAGTTCTTCGTTATTCTTCGCGAAGCTAAGGTTGAAGTTCGAGGGATCGATCCTCGAAGCCGATTGTCGTGAAGCTGCATGGAATATTTATTCACGCACGACTACGTTATCTTCTCTTTTTTATGGTGCATTTTATTGGTAACATTGCAGTAGCATCGCGGTCTTGAAGACTTTTATTCTATGATCTCTTTGTCAGAATTTCATAGCAAAACTTCATAGCTCAAACACAAATTTCACAAATTCCTGTCGCACTTCATCGTCTCATACGATGTCGGAAAGTGGAGAAAGACGTGAAAAATGGGATTTGAAACATCCTCGTTTGCTATATTCCTGCATGCAACGGCTAAGATAATTGCAATGTCTTAGACTGGGAATTTGGCGGACGTTAAAGAGAGCAGGATGCATTGTACGCGATGCATTTACAACTGTTTCATTCACACGGAATAGGAATAATCAAGATTCATCCATAGATAAAATCGCGGCCGAAATCCACGACCGAATGAAACTTAAATGATTCTGATTTGCAGATTCTGATTTCCTTCTATGAAATCTAGAGCAGTCGGGCATACCATCCTGGTCGGACAAGAAGCGAGAGAGGAGAGCGTAACTACCGAAAATACTCGATGCGGCAAATAGACCGCTGTTTCCGTGCCTAAGTGAATTCCGCGCGTTCCTTCCACACGTTTCTAAAACGGTGAACTGCTATTAGAAGCATTCCCCCTCCCTCCTCCACTTTCTCTGCGGAACTTCCTAACGATACTTCCGCCGTTGCGGTGTCGTCGCTTTCGCCAAGCTCGCGACCGTTCGCAAAACTTGCACCTCGTTAGATTTACTCGCCGGCCGGTATTAATGGCGACGTGCGCGCGGTTCGACGCGCCGCGACCGAAACGGACGTCCCAGCCGATCCGAATGAACGACAGAAACTTCGTAATTGAAGCACGCGTTGGAAAAACTTTCGGCCTCGGAATCGGGCGCTGATTCGCGCGGTGCATCGACAGTCCGTAAATCGCGAATAAATCGAACCCGCAACAGTCGACTGAGCGAAACGTGCTGCATTTCCTGAACGGGGGAACATTCACCATGTGCGAAATGAAACGGATTAAGAGGACATGTATCGTTGGAGAAAAGAAGCATGATTGACCGTTAAATTTGTCATTATTGACAATGTCGCATAGACGTGTAGACGGATCGATGTTGATTCACATCGAAATGGGGCCTAATGGGTTACATACCTGACTCTTCATGGGATCCGTGTTGATCTGGCACATATAGAGGCCGGCGTCCTCTATCTGGACACCTTTGATGTGAAGATTCCACATCGTATGGTCGCTATGGGTCACAGCTACCCTCGGATTGTGCGTGATCACGTGGTCGTGTATCGCCTGGATCGCCTTCGTGTCCGCCTTCACCCAGCCAACCTGGGAACATCAATCGCCCGATCGGGTTCTTAATGGGGGAGTGGAGAACGGAGGGCTGAGGGATGCGGACGAATCGGCGCGCCGGAAATCGCGGTGACGGCGTCGCGGATTTCGCAAGAAGGCGCCGCCGCAATTTCCTCACAAGCATCCGACTGCGGAATACAAACAGATATCGGGGATGCCTACGTCGGAGCGCGCGAGCGCGCGGTTCCTCCCGAAGCTCCAGCGGTATTTGCATTTTCCTTGGAATATTCCGTATTTCGGAGCGAAGAATTCTCGCGATCTCACGCGAGCGAGCGCGCACACGCACGCGCACATGCTCATTTGCGAATTAGTAACGGAAAATCGAAAACCCGACTAGAGGCGCGGCTGTGTCGTTATTTTCGCGTATGCACGCACGATAACGCACATGCGTAAGTGAGAATATCGTTTCGCGTTACTCCGACAAGAAGAGCATCGACGATTTATGTGTCTCCCGAGCGAGGAAGTTCTCCGACGACCGCCGTGCCTTTCGACGACAAGAACGATAATCGATAACTCTCGTTCTCGGAGCACAAGATCGTGACACCCGCGTTTCGTGCGGCGTTTTTCCACTAGCGGAGGAAGCGCAGGATGATTTTTACGCGTTTCGGTTGCAGTAGAGAGAACGTCTTAATCTCGCCGATCTTAATCTCCTACTGGAGCGAAACAGCGGCGAACTTGATCTTTTCCGCTCATGAAAGGGTCATCGGCCTCGATCGTAACTATTGAAGATTATCCAATCGGATATCGCAATCGTTCAAAGTGAAATAGATCGGCCGTGATGTCGCCCTTTGGATTTGACTTTCAGATTTCCTCAGAAAGCGGGACCGCGAGTAGATTCCCTTTGATGACCGACAACGTCAAACGCTTCCGGCATATCGCGATTGCTCCTCGTACAAATTTAATTATCGTGTTACTCCTCTCGGAATTGTTTTAATTTGACTGAGACGCGAGAGGCACCGTTGACATTTATTTGCATATATAATCGATGCCGCGCGTATTAAATTAACCGCAATAATAATTGCGCGTGAGATATCTGCGTGACGCGGGACGAAGACGGAAACAGAGACGCAAATTCAATTTAATTCGAGAACGAGGTGTAGCATGGGTGTTCGCATTGAATTTCGCGGCGCATCGGTGATATTTCGCTTCAGCTTCGCCGGCCTGTCGCTGAAGATTCAGATCGATGCGAAGAAAGTAATCGGTTGTTTCATTCTACAATTTGTACGATATCGTACGGACATTGCCGGCGCTTCCTGGCAGATCCCAGAAAATATGTTGTAACGTGTTATAAGTTGGAAGCAAGTCACACTATTCCGTCACACTATAACGTAACTGATCACCGGTTAGGCTTTCGCATTGGCGTGTAATGCAATTTGCGAACACACCAGAATGAACGATGATGCGCGAAAGAGATAATCCGACCGCGTGGCGATGCGGATAAAGGTGTTATTAAATTTCGCTGGCGCGTAAAGGCGCGAATTTGCGGCCGGCAATGGGGAGCGTTAAGTCAAGTTATTCCGCCGCAAGGCATGCGCGCGCGATCAATAGCGCGTGATCCGTAATACGAGATTAGCTTTATAGTATAAGATTTTCGTTAATGTGCCGAGGGGAAGAATCGGAAGAGCCGGTCGTATCTCCTCGCGGGCATGTGTATCGATAAAAGTTCTCGCTATCCGGTCTAGAAGCGAGGAAAGTCGGGCAAAGTCAGAGGAGAAACTGCTCCCATGTTCCTGCAGCATTAAGTAGGAATTTTGCAGATATCAGGATCGACTTCCGCGTTCGTGGGAAACTGCGCTGGATAAATTATTCAGCGCGTTAAATGTATTTTTCGTGTACTTGTCTACCATAAGCGTATCTTCCTCATTACACACACACGCGCGCGCGCGCGCGCGCGTGAGGATCCGCTTGCGTTTTGTAAAAGGTGCAAACTGATTCTCGGCGAATATTCAATACTTTTTCAATCCTACGAATGGATGCTAATGAATAATCGCCGACGATTCGCCGTATTGATATTTCCCGCGCGACTTGATATTCCTTTATTCCGTTTATCCCTGCTCTCGTCACGGATTTTCGCGATGGTTGCCAGATTAACAGCATCAGCATTAACACCAACTGCAAAATGGTCCTAGCGACAAGGATGCACCGTGAAAGTTCAGGTGGCTAGGTATTACCGTTTCAAGAGGTGGCCTCTCGAAAGCTTAAGCGAGTGCTAAGAGAAGTTAAGTGGCCGTTACGGTACGCATCGCGGCCGTTACTTTTCACGCAACTTACTCTGTAGCCCCCTAGATGTTTCACGTGACACGTGAAAGTCGCCTCCCTCCCGAGGGTTACGGTTAGATTGGCGATAGGGCCGGAGAATTCGGGCTGGAACGCGCCACCTGAAACGACAAAATACGTGGAACGCACCTGAGAGATACAGATTCGTCGCGCCGCGACGATTTTTCGACAACGACGTCAATTCGCGCGCTGTCACGCGTTTTATAGAAAGCGAATAAACGTCAGAGGGTTGAGCGTGCACGACTCGGAACGCGACACGTCTCGCGACTGCAAATTAAATGCATAGACATGACATCGAATTAGCGAGAATCGCTGCCGTACATCTTACGCGTCACTCGAGCGAGCTTTCATTTGCGCGGGTAAAGCGTTAATCTTCTTTAGACTTCCTGCGAGTCTCATTGTCTGTCTCGATAACTATTTATGGATTTGCGAAAATGATGGGGAAGAAGAAATTCGCCTTAGCTCATTCATGAATGCCAAATGAATCTATTCGCGTAAATCTAGTTGAACAAATCCAGGAAGCCAGGATCTCTTACATTCTTCTATAGCTGAAAGTCGAGTAGCTTTCGTAAATTTAATTGTATTGTCCAAGTAAACGTACTGCATTTAAAATCGTCGCAAGATCTCGCGCAATTTCAAATTTCGAAATATACGTCGCATATTGTCAATATGTCGTTGAAATTAAATAAAGATGCGAAATCGCCAACGAGCGTAATCGCTTTGCATGAGCCTAGTCTGTAAAAATGTAATTCGTATCACGGAGAAGCATGTAGTATTCCATTATCTTTTCGATGCGGAATTGCGCGTACTGCGCACGTGGTTCCCATAAATATCGCATCATGCGCGATTATAACGCGCCTGGTCCGTGCATATATACTTCCTTTTGCTTTCCCATATTTTTCATATATTCCTAGCTTGTCTCGCATTATGAATAACATCGTTACGCAGCAATGGCGCAACGATTCGATACGAACGCAGCGTCCGCGGCGTGGAAATAAGACGAAACGCGGAGAAATCCGACGCGTAACGCGTGCAAACAACTTCGCCGGTGTATACACATAATGGAGATCGAGGGATGAGGAATGCGTACGAGCGGAGTTGTACTCGACTCTGTATTTCGTACTCTGTTGAAATTCCGCGTTTCAATTTCCGTCCGCCGTCCGTCCGACTGTCGTAATTTATTGCCAAATCGCAGCAAACATGTCGCCCAAACGCGCCTAACGTCCAGCGATTTTTCCATGTGTCGCCGATGAGCTGGACCGCGAATCAAATCGATCTCACGATCGAATTCGTTATTCGATTTGTGCGAAATGACGAACAAATACGTCGATCGTTTTTGAGGAGAGACGAGTCGGGCCACATCAGGCAATTGTCTTACGCGAATAAATAAGAATTGATTTTATGACACTATTCGCTTTTAGTATCGCGGAACCACCGTGCAGTGAATCATTACTCAAATTCGCGTTTGTTCGGGAATGTCGCGTATAGAGAATGCTGCGATATTCAATAGTTTCCAATGGCGAGAGCCACCGCGTGATAATATTTCCATATAAATTTTTGCTCAGGATATTCGGCGTAAACGGACAACAATGATACTCCGTCGCAATTTCTGTCGCAGCTGCTACTACTATAAGCTACTCAATTTGGCGATTTTTATATTCCGCGATAGGCGAGCTCGACTTCGAACCCGCGAAATAAACACAACAGCATTTCCCTGCCATAATTGAATAAATTAACCGAACACACCTGTGACGTATTCATTGCATTAGAGCAGGGAATTTGTATAGAGAATCCGAATGGGATTCTTCGATCTCATTTAATTCGTAATTTCCGCTTTAAAGAGAGACGCATGGATTTTTCGAGTTTTCATCAGTGCATCCATTAACGTTACCGCACTGCTCGACTTAAAAATGCGACAATTTTCCGTAAGTTCTCATTAAAACGATAATTAAAATGGCACGAGCGATTACGTGCGAATAATATAATAAATGGTATATAAATGAGATAATGGCGTAACAAGAAAATATAAAATAATACAATAATTATGGAATGGAGCGATCGTTGCGCATGTTGCGTTTTCTGGATGGATGAAAGGAAATTCTCGAGATAGGGGATCTTACGTGAAGAATGTGACATGATACAATGAAGAAAATAAGGGCGAACGATTTTCCGTAGAAACTCTGAGAAAGAGACAAGCTTGACCTATTTATCTCATAAGACGAATAATAGGATCAAGAAATATCAAATATTAAGCAAAAGCGACAAGTACCATGAATCGTTTCTCTGCCAACGGCAACACAGGTTGAAACGAGAGAACATTATATTAAAATTTAAAATATTACTCCGCAATTGCGCATAAATACTATGATACAGCCGTGTGTTCCGCAAAAATAATGTTCGCAATTAAGTTCGCACCACATATAGCGTAGTGTATATGGTTTTAATTATTTTGCGAAAAGAATTTCCCTTGAAAAACCGTGTAATGTAGAATATCATGCTTGAATTATGAATCTACTTTATATTCAGATCGAGCATGACATGAGATTAGATAATTGAATAACTAAACGCGTTATGGATTTAAAGAATGAACGAAAGAAAATTTTCAGGAAAGGCAACAACAAAATTCGAAAGTATTTTGACTCAAAGTGATGCGCGTCTTTATTCCGCGAACACTGATTCTTTTTCGGGAATTTTTAAATAATCGATTCTTTTTCGGAAATTTTTAAATAATCGAATGAACGTAAAATCGCTCTAAGGTGGCGAAGGAGTCGGGAAGTTGACGGGGAAGCTGGAAAATTGGCGATAATCCCCGTCTGCATTTTATCAATATTAAAAACTTCCGCTCTGCGGCATAAATTACTCGTGCGCACGTTGTACTCGTCAACGCGTTGTAATAGCGAATACACGGGAAACCATGGTTTTCCGTTCGAAAAGTTCGCTGAAAATTGCGTATAACTTATTATCGAACTTGCGTCGGGCAAATAAGTTGTTACGGATATTAAATATCGCAAAATTCTTTGTCGGACGCCGGAATGCATCTGCAACCGAATTAGTAGCTTTTGCCGCTTGACATGCAATCCTCCGCCCGTAACAAGGAGTTTTCTTATTAATCCAAGCGTTTTAAGCTCCTTGTCACTGTTTCAGGATAATTCGGGCAATTTTCGCGACGGAGGAAGCTCCGTCGAGGATCGCCTTTTATTAGCGAGGTTTATTATACAGCCAATTTCGGAAAATCATGTAATGTTCTTGCTCATTTTTCATTTATTCTTGCAAATTGGTTCTTCAGTCTTTGGATTATATAATAATAATGTAGGATCCAAATATTGATCCGACGGAAATTATGATGGAAATGACAGGTTTTCGATGCCTCAGATTGAAAACGAAACAAGAAAGAATTTAGAAAGACTTTATCCTTCTTTACAATGTCTCTCGCAAGACTAGCTTTCTGATCTCGCTAACCGATCTCGCTGACTCGCAACTCGCAGCTCACAGTTCTTCACTCGCAGTCTTCACAGTTCGCTTATCTTGATACGACTCACGTGTCTTTCGATTCTTCTAAAGCAACTCTCTCGCGCGTGACATACTTAACTTTAAGACGTTTCATGTCATTGCACGAAAACAACCTGGAACACTTATATCGACTAACCGCCGCATATTTCTATTCAATCCAGATTAACTACGTCATGCTGTAAGTCCTTGAGCATCAACGGTTTTTCCTTTTCTCGGCGACTCTCCTTTTCGCAATGTATCCACACGCACACATACGCACATACAAACAATGCTTAAATCGATTTATAGGCTTTTAATGTGCATTGATATAAACAATATCAAGGTCTTTTTTCTTCTAGACTACAATAATATTTCACGACACATTGATCGATTGTCTGGAAAAGAGGTCAAACGTGATTCTTTTTATTTTTAATGAGTCTTTCAATATACGTTAATATATATTTTTCATTAATAGAGATCTATTAATTAAAATCTGGAAATGTTTTCAGCGTACGTAATGTATTTATCATAGAAGTACATGCATGAGCGGAGCGAATCGATCATTAAAAAGAAAAATAATCGCCAAAAAAGAAAAAAATAGTCCGATCGATTACCGCAACGATTTGAGCAATTTATTTCATAAATGGCATCGTATCGCGCAATTATTTACTCCCTATTGGTCAAGCATTATTTGACAATAATTTCGCGCGTCATTTCGTGCACGCGCATATTGAGCGCGGTGCGAGAGCGTATTTGATGAAATTCATGCAATACTAATAATCACACGGAAGAATATTCATTTGATTGTTAGGTAATGCTTAACAGACGAAATACTTTAATAAAAGAATTTTTAATTCTTCACTACAGCGCCTTCATTGTATTTAATTCCCGTCACACAGGCGCGGATCCCTTTCAAATACGTAATCGATTGGAAAATCTATTTTTCATCGCTTATTACAAAGCATTGTCCATTCTTCATTTATATAGAATATACACTATTAAATTTTCTATAAATTATGAAATTACAACGTATGAAAATAGTCGATAGTTTCTAATTTGAAATATATGGCACTTTTTGAATTCTATAAAATAGCATAAGAGACTAGCAGTAATTAATCGCTAAACTAAATCGTCATATTTTCACGAGACTTTCACACACGTGGATGCTAATCCATTTCACATTTCCGAGATTTCTTACGCATTGTAAATTCGTCACGAGCGAGAATTTCGTGCGATTTACATCGTGTCGTGCCTGCGTTGATGCATTCGGACTCATTGACTAAACTATTGTGCTGTATCATATCTATTGAGATAATGTTAATTCTATGTTTAACCGATCGCGGTAGAATGCACTTTATGCGTGCTTGTTTAGTATATTAATAATGACAACGATGGCGTGCAGTATCTCATATTGATGACATTGATGATGATCGGAGTTACTCTTGGATATCCCCACATATATCCCTCGCTGCTGGAAAATACATTAAGAATGAGATCTATGTATGACATCACTCAGTATTTAATTATTCGATCGTAATATACAACATTTAATCCGTGATGCACGAAATGTCAGTAAAGCAAAAGAGAAACAGTTTCAAATGTCCGAAGGGATCGAATATACGTGAGAACCCGAGGATTCATTCGATAAAATTTTCAGACTCGAGCAGATTTATTTACACGTGCGTGGCATTGTATTTTTCGCGAACTGGATCGCTGGGGACAGGTTAACGGATTATGTTGCATAAGAGAGGGAGATCGGGTGGCAGTCCTGGCGTGCCTACAAACTCGCTTCCCCCTTCACGAGTGGCCAAAGTAAACGGCCAAACAAGCAAACAGACACTCTACAAATCTCGTCACCCAACAGCCACCGTCCGCACGTAACTCCGTCCGGCTAAAGAAATATTCGCGAAGTCGACTCTCGACGGAAAGTCGTTTCGGAGTTTCAGCGTTTCATTTTTCTCATTCCCTGTATCCCTTAATACTTTCTCTCTCTTTCTCTCTCTCTCTCTTTCTTTTCCTCTCTCCCTATCTGTCTCTCTTGTTTCTTTCTGACTTCGACCTTTCGACATTTCTCGGTTCTACTGTTCATGTTACTGCACTTTAGCATACACGTTTGTTCCTAATTACTTCTCTTTTCATCGATTCTGTTTACGTATTTCCAAAGACATTTAAAGAAAGTTTCTCTCATGGCAACGAAGCGATTATGCCTTAATTAAAATCTTATTGATATCTTATTGACCGAACAAAATTCTTTAGTATCATTTATAATTATCCGATTAATCTTATAATCTATCGTGTATTTGTATTTCATTTTTAAGACAATTATTTTTCCAGCGTTATCACTGGATCTTTGCCGCTATTTTTCCTTTTTTCGGTTTCTCTCTCAGTTTTCCATTTGTCTCGCAAAAGCGGCTTTGCCTATCGAGACGTTCGGGAGGAGTTTTGTCACGATTCGACAGCAGTGCCGGTAACGCAAAATATAAGTGGGAAAGAGCTCGGCTTTATATCGACAGCCGCGGTGTTAAATTCATCGGGCTGTAGGTCGAGGAGTGCATGCAGGATCGCGCTTTTGTCGTGCCTTTCGTTTTCCGAAAACGTCGGAACCTGAAGATGATTATGGGCATTCCCAGATGAAAGAAAAAGAAGACATAAATCTTTAAGATGTATTCTGCAAAAGAGTCAGTCGCGTCAGATTTCGCATCAGATGAAATTAATCGTCGGCTCAGTAAATGATTTCCTTGCTCGGAGATGCAAGTCGCGCTGGAATCTCGCAATCCGCGGCTCTCTCGAGCGAATTTCTCTCGCTGCTCGGGTAAAGAAAAATTCACGGCTCCGACGAGAGGATGGCGCATATCTCAGATTAAATGGGAAATTTCTAAATAGACCTGGTAATTTGCATGGCGATACCGCTTCATCGATGGCGTCGCTCGCTTGGAAAGAGAAACCGCGCGCAAGGCGGGGGGAGTGCAGGTCTTGTTTAATTTGACTCAATTTATTCTTCCGTTCGCTCGCCTCTGAATGGCCACCCCTTTTCCCATTCACCCTTCGTTAAGCGACCGATAAACGGAAGTTCCCGATTGGCCGGATGCTGCCTTTCTGTGGCACTCACGTACCGGTCCTTATTTATTCTTTTCAGCGTCACGCGTTGCTGCTCGATATTCGATGAAATGCTTCTTACTTTTGATGAGGAGGACTCTTCGCGGCTCCTATTCGTAATTACTGCTCCGCAAGCAAAACTACTCCGCAATCTGAATGCTGCAATATTCGCGAAGCTTCGTCCGTTTCGGACGGCGTTCGTCTCAGAACTATTCGACTCGAGATTCGATGTATGTGTACGCGCCTTCGTGGAGAGCATTTATCCTGCCATTGATGTAGGAATATCGCAAATTGGCGAGGGGGAGAGTGTCTTAGGCATGCGTTTACTTTGTTTCGAAATTCGATTTGCTCCCCCATACAAGAACATATCGGCTAATATGACGAAACGATGCAGGCTCGCGGCTAATTCCGATACGCTCGATACGCAAGATCGAAAGTAAATTCAAACATATCGTTCACGTATAGCGAACGCATTTTTTAATAGCCTAAATCTAGCTCCGCCTAGATTTGAGGAAAATTGATTTTAGATTGTTAAAAGCTGCAGCGGAGCTGCTCAGATTGCTTCGCGGTGTTTTGATATAAGATATTTCTATCCTGATGGAATTATTAAGTATGATGGGTTTTTGATGGCTCAGATTGATGGAACAATAAGTAAAGAAAATATTTATTCTTTGAAAAGATATAATATCTTTCGATAGGCTAGCTGACTCTACAGCTTCGCCGTTCGCAACTCTACAATTACTCGACTACTCTCTATCACGCACTGTGTCATTCTCTCACACACTCTCTTTCTTTCTCTGGGAATTCCCTGCCGTCACTCTTTTTATATCCAAAAGCGGTATAAAATATCTCAGAGTTGTCGGCCAATCGCTACATATTATCATTCGATCTGGATGAATCACCGTCGACTCCCGCGAGTGTCAACGGTTTCTTTCGCGGTTGTCCTTTATTTTGGACGCGATGCGTCCACACACGCACGTGCGCGTCGGCTTCTCTGATTACAAGCTTTTGATGCCGCCGCCGATAATGTCTTTCTTCTATACTACATTGATATGCCGAAGAATACTGTAAATAGTTACTACCGAATTATTATTTTGTCCGTGCATTAATTATTCATGAATCCTGACTTAAGCTGGATTAGAAGCAACAAAATGAATTTTAGATCAGTCGGTTATTTTCCAAATGAACGCGCGTTAGGAATATTCTATCCTGCGCCGATTTCATTGCGCGAAATTGATCGTTCCTTTTAACTGATAGCTTTCTCATTTCATTTTGATGCAAGAATGTGTCTCAAATTAATCAACGATATCTTAAAATTTGCGCGATCAACCGCTAGCAGCTTCTGCTTTATGCATATTTCAAATAATGAAGCAGGCGATCTGTGTGACACTGTGAATTTTTAGATGGCCTTAGAAGGATAATCTAAGCGTAATCTAATGGATTAAGGGGAATCTGCTGCAACGATTTGTCGAGATTACGATGCAAATTGATCAATTTACGGCAGAATGGAAGAATGCCGATCGTTACGGGAACGTGTATCGGATGCAAGCTCGTCTGATCGCGAGAAATGGATCCGGCAAAAAATATTCTCGCGGTGCTCGCGTCCTGGTTTTCCTTCAGGAAATCTTATTTATCCGCGTAAGAACCTGGCGAGAGAGGTCGGCCTGGAATTGAGTGACGTCAGTAATCAAATGCCATTCACCCGTTATGAAGACGTTTCGCCCCGATGGAAATTATCATGCGAATGCGCGACTGCAGGAAGCAATAATGCCTTGATAGTTTGCGAAATTTTCTCCATCCACGTCAAACTACAATATCCACACCTCCACGCGCAGCCTCCGCACTCCTCTTCAACCCTGCCATTTCTCCCTAATGGCGTTTGCGCTCTTTATTAAAATCGTAAGCTTTTATTTCGGCCAAGAACGTCTGTCGGTATGTTTGGATATTCGCTCGTCCATTTAGTCGACTCTTCGCTCGGCTTCGTTCAAGCCACTTGAGACAAAGGATAGTAGATGAACTTTACATGCATCAGAAGCATATAAAGCCCACGAAATTTCCACGTGTCCACTTCTGTACAATATTATTACGATCTTCTTTGTTCCTCGTTTTACCACAACTCGATAACGTTTCTTCCCTTCTCCCATCGCTTGCGATCCGAAACTTATTAACATGTATAACGTGCATACACGTGGCCATGTACAATATGTACGCTGAAATTAATTAATAACTTGTATGGTACCGAAAAAACTCATGGATAATTAACAATACCCAAAATTATCCGGTTTATTAATTAGCCGCTATTGATATTCAAATATGTGAACGTTATAAATGGAGCACCCCCATTAAAGTCGCTTTATTTCCATTTCTGAATTAAACCGCGTTTGCATGCTCGCGATATGCCCGGGAAATCTATTCGCATATTCGAAGCTTATTCACGAGATCATTCAACTTTCAACGTTGCATATCGCGATAATTAAATTCCCCTGAACATTTATATCAAGAAAAGATCCATGCATTTTATCTCTTTGGGAATCGCGGGAGCATGTATGCAGATAATCGCGAAGACGCATTAATGCTAATGCATACGTACAATCTCATTTATGCGACGCGATAGTTTCAATGATTTAGTGAGTTTCTCGCTTTGTTCAAAGCAAGCAAACGCGCGCATCGGTATTCAGAAAAAGCAATATCTTTCTCAACTGACGGTGGAGTAGGCGGAGGTCGCATGAGACCAATATCGTCGCATGTCGCAAGCGTGCATGCGTGCGTTTCGTTTCAAAAGCGGATTAGTTTCGCCATTGTATTTACAGGTGGTCGTGCATAGCGAGCGGTTGCGCTCGTGAAAGATACAAGTGCAATACGTATCGTTCCACGGCTGTCGTGTCAGCCTCCGGTTCGACGCCACTCGAAATCTGCGAGCATCAACGCTCGTGAACGTCACGATGGGCATCTTCGCTTCGAAGAACGTTTTAATATCGCGGGATCAGACGGGATCCGCTCAAGATTCCCGTCAAATTGATCCTGTTTTTCCGAGATCCGGTGCGCTCCGACCATTGCCGCGAGTCCCGCGATCGCTCGATCGATAGAGATTGATGGAGATTTCTTTAGGCCATTTCCGCGTTCGTGCACGCAGAGCGAAGTAAGACGATCGTACTTACCGAAGATGTCGTTTGGATAGATTAAGAGCGCCAATAACACTATTAGAAGCGCCTTTTGCCGATCCACCATTTTGCACCGCAATCATGGATCCAGCTGGAACATGAAATGTCAATTATATGTAACGATTCGTCGAAAATAAATGTATCAATTCTTTCGTGGTTCTCTATATTTGTTTCCATCGACTTTCCACGCACGCATTTTGATCTACACGCGCTTTGATTTACTATGCGCGATGTTTTCTAAGCTCGTTAGTTTAAAATTAATTTTTGCTTAGCTTCTCGAGCGTAAAGCACTCGACGTAAAATGAGAGACGTAAAATATTTTCCACGAATCTAGCATTTGCACTTACGGGAGCATTAAATTATTCATTCTTGATCAATTCTATCGTCTATCATTGATTAACATTACGATTACATAAATTATCATCTGTACGAGCAACGGATTACCGATATGATCCATGCTTTCCGACTGTTAATCCCTTCGGATTGCGGGCCGGTGATCCCTTATATTATTGGCTTGGACATTCACCGAGGTGGAAATAGAAATAATAAAATGGATATACGTGAGGGAATATATTACTGGTAGGAACATTAAAGTCGTGTCAGCGTCTGTGACGTTATTCCACGGGGATATTCCACGTCCTTTCATCTAGGCTTTGCGTACAGATCAAAACGCGCGCCCGGGATGTTTCCGGTTATATTGGGACTGATAGTCGGCCCGTTTGTTTCCGTGATATCATGTCTGGAGAAAGAAATTTCGCGGTGAAATTCGCAGAAAACCTCCGGATGTTCACATTGGACGCAGAAGCGAGTAAATCTTTCATCCAGTAATATTAATTCTTCGCAAGTGCAGAGCAAATTCATCGTCACATTTAATATCCTTGTCTCGAACCAACCAAAGATCATCATGTGATAAAAATCACAATCCTTTCGTGAGAAAAGGCTCTCGTAATGTTTACCCGATTCGAGCAACGCGCGATAAGCGAGCGAATGGAATCATCGCGATTCTATCAATCGATACTAGAGTAATCTTGGAGCGATCGCGATCGCGCGACGAGTGGAATTAATTGTACACCGCATCGTGATCGAGAATTAAGGTATGAGCACGCGAAAATTTAGCGTGGCGATAACATGCCCTCGGCGACCTGGTTCGCGCGTTGCGAGCGTTAAACGCCAATCAAGTAAGTTTCTCTTGTGCAGCAGTACACTGATAACTGCATTACGAGGCGCAGCGTGGCACGCTAGCGTACTTGTTAGACACTTTGAATCATAATATTAAATTGATGTGACATTCGTATCGATCTTCTTGCTGTTACGTTTACAATAACGACAATGTCGCGCATCCGTTTATTCGCGGAGTTCAGGGACTTACTTAATTGGGCGCAAATAGTTCCCGTTATAGACTTATTAGGCAGAGCACTATCTTATCTAATGATAGATAAATGCTAAATAAGGCTGATTTTCATGCGACTACAACTACAATTCTACGCTTTACGACGAACAGAGAATGTTTTCGCCGATTCTATGACATTAAAAAGTGTTCATCATCACTGTAAATCGAAGTAAATCGAAACGAATAAGATGAATCTCGGATCTCGTCACGGGATGAATCCTTGTGAAAAATAAGTATCTGAATATAAGTATTGTTTAAACAATCAGAGTTGCTGCAGAATTATGACGACTTTCCCTTACCGCATTGCGTATTTTTTTTTGTGTTATCTTGAAATAGTTACATTTGATGATCGAGCGCGTTAGACGCGCCTTTATCTTCCGACTTGAAATTTGCGTTCCACAGCGGTAAGATAGGAATGTGGCAGAATCCGTGATATTCAACTTACACGCTTTGCATCTCGAGTGGAAGGGCGAATTAAGGCATATGCAGACGTGCAAGTAGCGCGAATCGCAAACTTGAGTTTCATTTTGTTGCGCTCGAAAGAATTATCAGGTGGGAGTTTCGTCAATGACAATTCCGCGATGAAAACGGCGAAAGTTGGATACATTTATTGTCTGTATCGTCGCGCGCAAGCAACGTGAGACGAGAGTATCCATCATAGGGGCGCGTGCCCGTGCGACAGGAAGCGGAATCAAGTTTGAGAGTCGGCGAAAGCTTTTCCGCTCGGTTGCAATGAGCACCGCGGCCTTGTCCAACAAGTTTCGAATGTGATGGGTGAAAAGACTGGACGATAAAACTTGACACCGGTGCAGCACAAAGTTGGCGAAATGTCCGAATTTTCACCTCCTCCCCTCTCTCTCTCTCTCTCTCTCTCTCTTTCTCTCTCTCTTTCTGTCTGTTCTCTCTGTTCCATTTACGAAATTTGCAAATCTCACACGGATACGTTTGCAAGTACGCAGGCAGTCCGGTGTCTCTGCAAGCGAGCGGGGCAAGCGAGCCGTAACAACCGGCGAGTTCCGAAAGCGGGCAAGTATCGTGGAATTTACATTTTAGCGTAAAAACGTCAGACGGGATCGCGATCAAGTGAGATCGCCGATCGACGGACCGATTGCGAGTAAATGGCGCAAGGTAGATCAAGTAGTGAACGATGATCGGCAGATCGGCAAGCGAGAGCGTTAGCGTATCGAAATTATTACAACATTTCCGTGGAATGGCGAACGTAAGGATTTACACGTATACCGTTATTACATCGCCGTCGTCATTGCGATAGAAATAATCGCGGCTTACCCTCTTTCATGCTGTCACAGTTACGTCACGGCGCCGCTTCCGGGAAGGCGACGTATACCGGCTCATATACTGCGGGCGACATGACTTTATTCAAAGCGGATTCCGTCGTTTACTCGATACACAGACCGGAGTAATATCGAGTTTGGATTTCGTCTAGCAAGAGATCGGCACCAAAAGACGATGGGACTATCCTGTCCCTGATCCCCTCGCAATCTCCGCCTCCTCATGTAAACAATGTCGTCGAGTAATTAGACGTACAATAAGACGATTCTTCCGCGGCGGATGGATACATTCTCGGCAGGCAAGGGGGACGCATTGTTTCAAGCACGGTTTTGGGAGGGGGGGGACGACAATTCGAGACTAAAAGACGGAGACGCGACTCCCTTGCGATGTTGCATCCTACGTGCATCCCTGCGGGAATACTCGGTCGGAACTCTTTTGTCGCTCTCGCTCGTCCGACATTGTCGGGATAAAATACTTGCATTATTACTTTACGTGTACTTGAATCTCAGATGCGGGAGGCAATTCTTGCTCCTTCCTCCTTCCCCGATTGCAAAGCTGCATCTCGCGGTTCTCCGTGTCTCCGTCGGTTGTGAACAGCAACTTCGGACAGAGCGCTGCGCAATCTCAGTTTTTGCGCGTCTCTTCTTCACACGGAAGCCAATCCTCTTTGAGATTTGCGGATAGCGAAACGATCTGTCGCCGATTATTATGGATTTGCAAAGTATTGGAGTGACTCCATAACGGTTACAGTCCATGATTAGTTAAATGCCGAGCTAAGCGCAGTCGCGCACACCTGAGTTCGGTAATTTATCGACCAAGCCTAACAGCATTTATCGTGCGAATATCGCGAGCGAATACTGAAGTCGCATACGTAATTGAAGTGATCGCGGAGAACGAGTTCAAGGAATTGAATTATGTATTCCGTCTGCTCGAGGTGACACATATATTCGTAAATGGAACTTATCGATGTTTCGATATCGCTATCGGCGATTGAGCAATTGTTATTTCTGCAATCGTAGTTACTTACTATCTATATCATCGATCTATATTCGAGATATTTTTATCGGAATTCTGTAGAGAACATGTCGCGTAGAGAAGCACGCGATTCCGAAGTCGCGGATTATTATTGCATGCTACGAATATTCCGCGATACATAATGATCTGAAATTTAATCTGGAATCCCGCGTCCGGCGGTTCAGCGCTGTTCTCCCCTAATGAGTTCATTTCAACGCGTAAAATTCAGATCTTCCTAATTGCGGAGTTCCCAAATGCGCATTGCTCGAAATTAAAGCGCGTCAGGGTTGCATGATAAATGCATTCATAACAATCGAGCGTGTCTCGATTCCAATTAGTTCGCGGTCTCGAACGTCTCTCGATAGATTAATTAATGCTCGATGCTCGATTATCTTCTCATTTGATTACCCATAAGCGTCTCGCAAAGTTAATTGACGTTCTCTTTATCTTTCTCTCTCTCTCTCCCTCTCTTTCTCTTTCTCTCTCTCAACGTGTCATAATATGGGACGATTTGAAAGTCTTATTACGCGACAAATCGAATTATCGTCGTGGATAAAAGCTGCGCGTGGAAAAATGAAAAAATCGCCGGCAAAGTGTCATCCTGATAACGCCGTTTCGCGTGTTCGTGCTGCTAGCGCGTACTAGCGCAAGCGGATTCGAGCAAATGATTCTTACAAGCGGCGAACATTACGGCGAGTAGTAATTCTCGTGGCTCCTCCGCACGCGTCATCGGTGGCGCGCCCGCACAAGAAACTAATCTGCATTCGAAATTTCATCCTTGTCGAATGAAATGAAATTTGAAATGAAATTTCCAGAGCACCGGCCAGCCGCGCGTTAATTTCACGCGCATGATCTTATGCAGCTTCCGCGCGAAGAACGATCCGCGCGTTGGAAGAATGTTCCGCCACGCGTGGTCTTCTTTCGTGTCACGAATGATCGTTCAGGACAGCCACTCGTAAACATGATCGGCCCTAAAACGCGGAGGGATCATCGAATCAAATCCTCGTCGTTGACTTTATCTCGGAATGCCCTGTAAGGAAACCTGCGTTTTCGCAGCTGTGATGCAATTACTGCTAGACCATCGACGATTCGGATTGCACGTTAAGGCACGGGTGTCTTGCGACTTTAACAGGGATCTTAACGCCCCGTGATTGTCTTGATCTGCGAACGAGATGAAATCGATGAATTCCAGATGAACCGAGGAAAACGGGAAATCAGAAAAATCGCAGGACAAGGAAATGCGGCGCTACGTGTAAAGTAAATGAAACACGAAATATCGAATCACTGAATCGATAGAAAGTATGCATAGAAATCGATAACAGATTCTATACAATATATTCAGTTCCCCGTTCCTACTCTCGATCACTCGAATGGGACGCAACGGTAAAATAAAAGAATTAACGCGATAACTATCCATGTACCGTATAATCGTAGCATCGAGAAATGTCGGAAGAAACGAAATAATTTGAGGAATGAGTGCAAGACACTCGAATCTTCAATCACATTGCAGAAAGATGAATTCGAGCCTCGCAAGATCCGGCCGTTTTGTTGAGCGACCAAGTAATCCAAGTAATGGCTAATTTGATCGTCACTTCGCCGGCGTATCGGCGTCCCGCCGATGGCGAGGCTCCGTGATCGCAATTTGTTCATAAGCGCGCTGCCGTCCCCCTTCTTCGTCCTTGTAAACGGCGGAAAAGAAATCGTTTCCCGCTACCGCCCATCCGACGGCGGAAAGTTTCTTTTTCTAATGAAGAAAGGAGCCCGCCGAGCGACTGCATCCGTTTTAACGAAGTCCGCCCGGAAGGAACTCTCATTCTCCTCCACGGATCTCCTCTCTGCTTCTTTTCCTCCCTCTGTCGGTTTTTTCGCTCGATTCAATACGTAACGCGAGGGAATTGCAACGAGGGAGCGAGAGAGAGAGAGAGAGAGAGAGAGAGAGAGAGAGAGAGAGAGAGAAAGAGAGGAAGAAAGAGTGTTTCTTAATTCGATTCCCCACGATTAGGAGGGGCGGGAAGCGGAGAAACGATATATTTGTACACTCGCCTGCGCTCCCTCCACACTCCCCCATTCCTCTGCCGGCTTTATTTGACTTGACAGGCCGCGAATAAGCGCGTGGCCTCAAACTCAACTCCCGTCAAAAGTAATTAATTAACCTGTTTGTGCGCGCCGGAAATCGGTCGGGAAGGAACTACTGCTGCTGGTTTGAAATTGCTATTAATCTCCCTCCCTCTCGCGGGAGCCTTTTTACGTAATTGAGAGTTTTTAAGTCTTCCCGAACTCGCGCGCCCGAACTCTGACACAATTTGTATAATTACTCGACCCATGCGCGGTTCCGTTGTCCGTGGAGAATTATTCGTCCTTTACGGGCACTTTGTAATAAGAAACTTATCTTTGTAATAAAAATCTTCGATACACACGTAATGCTTGAAGAACTAACGCTCGAGAAGGAAGTGCGTTTTATCAGGGGCGCAAGGGGTGCAGCGGCGAGTTATTCCCCTCGTCCTTATGGCTCGATGATAAGAGATCGAGCAGTTATCTCGCGCATCCCCCGCGCCGTCACGAAATTGTCATCGCTCGATTGGCGAGACGCGGACAAAGATGAAGAAAGATTTGGATAACGAATCCAACGGGGAGAGGAAGCTGCTGCTTTTGCTCTCGTTTCTATTATCTGCTTCCAGGAGGAGGCGAGCACCCCACGTTTCGATCCTGCCGCGGCGGCCAGAGGCCGCGATAAAAAGAACAACGGCTATATCGCGAGCGATATTACGAAAGGGCTAGTATCGTAGCAACGGACGCTCGTGGTGCTGATAAAAGACGGACGGGGGTGCACAATCCCCCTCGTGTCTTGAGGTTCGCCGGCCGACAACGAGTCCTCAATACTTTCCGCTTCCCTCTCCGCCTCTCTCGCTCTGCTTTTTCTCTCTTCTCTCCTTTCACCCTCTATATTCGCTGGAAAACAGTTTCGAGTACACGCAATATGCGGAGATTCCGCGCGATCCCGAAGAGACCTTCCATTTTTACCTCTCCCCCCTCCCCGCGTTCCCTTGAACAACCGGTAGCGTCGCCGCGATAACTCGTCACGGATAATCGCGTTTGCTCGTAACCGAAGATTAGCCCTTCAACTCCAGGGGTCAGATATGCGCGCTGCATAACGCTCGTGAAGGGAGCAACGATTCGCGACCGGAGGTTGAAAGTCGCGCTCCTCGATGCGCGGACGGACCGCAGGCGAACTTTTACTTTTACTTTCCGTTGAAGCCTGGATTTCTCGCACTGCTGACTACTCAGCAGATCGCTGATCGAGTATATTCCGCTGTAACGAGATCATATTTCGTCGGCAATTTCCTCGATGAGCAAACATGTTATCGCGCAGGCTTATAGAGAAAGAGAGAGTCCAATGACCGATAAATATTCTCCCGGCTCGATTCACTGCACGTGGCACACCTGGATCTCACGCGTCTGGATCAGCTGCGCGATGCCACAATTTCAGCGCGGTCATCCCCCTTAATGGCATCGTCGCTATTATCGTGTCGCGAGAGTGCAAAAAGTCATAAAGCGCCGCGGCCAAGCCAAGCGAAAGAAGCACAACGGGAAGATGCGACTCGCGAGGATTCTATCTAAATCCATATCGCTTATCGTGATATTGGCAATCTTCGATGTCCTGATGGCAATAGATATTACATCGATGTCCATGGACTCGCTCTTTTATATATATTTGCCGGAACTTCCATTCTCGGTGCATTTATTAAAAGTACACACCGCCCGGCCGAAAACTTAAAATGCACGTTCGGGACTGGAGAGACTCGCGGAGGCACGATTTATAATTAAGTGATCGCGTGACGCGCAAAGTCGATCCACTAGTCGCAAAGTGGCTCTCGATGCTGGCTTTAAATACATTTCGCGCATACGTTTTGCCGGCGCTTCGTCACTTTACATTTAGATCTCTGAATTAGAGTTCGGGGCGCTTCGCATCTCCGTCAAGAAAAAAGACCTCACAGATTGCGCTATGCAAATGCGAGTGTGCTCGACAACATCTTGCCGTAACGCTCCTCTCTCGTTAACACGAGAGACTCGTGATATCCTGGAGGATTCATGACGATGCCGAGATCCATGAATTGCTCCCGGCAATTAAAAGAGAAGAGGCGATTTAGAATTTCGTTTGAGAAAAATTTCTGATTACAATTATTTATGTGAAGTCCTTATTCCCGATTATTCGCGATGAATCGCGTCAAAGTCGGCCGGCAGAGCGAACGATTTTCGACGTACCGAGTTCCGAATTCCGAGCAGTTTAGACTTCAGAATTAAATGCACTTGACGGATCTTGGCGCAATACGTTGCTTGTACACCCGCGCATGCGATAATATCCAAATAAACACGGCATGAGAAATTAATACACGAATGCATTTAGCGTATCAACAAGATAACGCTTTATCCCTTCGAGAGAATCGATTTCTCGCAACGACGCTTGAAATCCGCTTGCCGTTTAAGAGCGCAAAACCCGCGCAGCTGGGAAACGCGGCTTTAATGCCCGCGGAAAATAATAACCTCCGCCATGGCAGAAACAAATTCTAGAGAACCATAGCCGCGAATCTTATCCGCGAACCGTCCCCTTGTCTTTGACATTTCTGACTAATGACCGCACAAGAGCGCGCCCTTCTTGAGTGCAGGATATTATTATATTCCGAGTGTAACGATTGATTGATTAATGCGGCACGAAATTGCAGGCCGGTTTAAACTTCCGCAACCCCGCGAAAAACTCTGTAATGAATCATCTCTCTCCGGCAGATCGAGATCCCAATTGTGTATCGGGGTAGAAACAGAGAGAGGGGAGAGAACGTCGGAAAGAAACAAATACATCTCGCGATTTCCTGGATTTCCCGGCGAAATTTTCGACGAGGAGGATTTTTTTTCATCGCGAGATTTCGGGAAGCGCGAAGCGAGGGAAGAACGAGACTCGAGACGGATATATCGCGAAGACAAGCGGAGTGGAAGAGAGGCAAACGGAGTTGGTCTCGTAGTCGCCCATAATGGAGCAGGACTTCGCTTCTCGAAGAAGTCGTGTTCGATCCCGGAAAGTTTCCAGAACCCCTCGCCTTCCCTTTCACACACGCGTTGTCCGCGTACTCGTGGTGGACCCGATGGTCCCATCCGCCTCCCCCCCTATGCCGTGGCGTTCTTATAATTCAAGAAATATATACTCGCCGTAGACGCTTGTATCCTATCGCGGTCTCGCTTTCCTTCAACTCTCCTCTCTCTTTCTGTTTATTTCTTCTTTCTTCTTTTTTATGTCTTTATTGAGCGCTTCGTGGAGCGAAATTTTCAAACGATTCGTCAGATTCTCGGGCGACGAATTGCGACGCACAAGAGGAAACTGTTCGGAGAATAATGGACCGGTGCGCCGGTATTATTTCGGTGCAAAGTTAAACACATCGGAAAGTTAAGCTGAACTTATGTCAGTCGTATCGTGAGTATTGGCAGACGGGCTATAGAATTACTAAAAATTTGGGCTTTGGGTTGAAATATTACGCCGGTCAGAAAATTAGCACGAGTTAAGCTTCTCGGTTTAAACACCGAGCGCGTTCGACCTCGAGGATCATTGATCCTCGTTGAGGTACGAGTGACAGGCACTGTTCTTGACAAGCCGTAAGTCGTTACGCCGATTGGCCACCTTCAAATCATCGTATTTCTGAATTTAAACCCGTTGCATTCCGCTCGATGCCTCCGCGCGTCTCTCTCTCTCTCTCTCTCTCTCTCTCTCTCTCTCTCTCTCTCCCTCTCTCCCTTTCTTTTTTCCTGGCGCAACCATAAAGCCTGTAAGAAATTAACAGTTTTCCGCGTGCGTGCGTGCAAACGAGTGGACGGTAACTTTTTTTCTCTGCGCGCTGTAGTTATGCAGCGAGTCGCCGACGTCGAGTCCTAATTAAATCTCAATGTTGTTTAACGAAGGCTGTACACCGTGCATTAAAACTCATGCGTGGTGGCTGACAATAAAAAATTCACTTGCTAACTGGACGACAATTACAGATGGGACAATCGCAAGCGAAAGCATTTCATTAAAGCTCGTGTTATTAAATCTCGGTTTTCCCTGCTGCGAGATTTGTTTTTGTACAAATTTACGTCCCGCAGCGTGAACGTCAGGATTTAGATGCTAGTTTCTAGCACTTTAAATAAAAAGTATTTGTTAGCGGAGGAGTTTCCGCGTGGGGAATTGATTAAAAATTTAATTATTATGTTATAAATCATTTCTGCGCTATGCAATCGATTTTTTAATATATTTCCTTGGGCAGTACGTCTGGATTTTTTCCATTTATTTTGTTGATTTCATCCTCGCGTGAAAGATATGTAAACAGCAGAATCTTTAACCGAATAATTAAGTTCTCTAGAAGAACTTAACAGATATTACTCGGGAATCTTTATTTATCAGGCATAATGTTATATTGTTGAATTTCAAACCAATTGTTCAATGTTCAATCATATTTTTTATTATAAACTTCTAAACTTCGTACAGCATGTTCTATATACACGCTATGTCTTTCAAAGATTCTTTTAACGAAATTTCACATAAATATTCGGATAGTCACGATTGAATACCTTCGCAAAGCGAAGATTAGGGACGCGATGTCGATGCATCTTTTCATCGATCGAAACTCTTGCGTAACGTCAAAGGCCGAACAGGGATAACACAGAGCTATTCCTAAAGGACGACGCATTCGTTTATAGAGCGATGATCCGGTCGAATAATCGACTCGAACAGTCTGAGGGTTCCCCTAAATTTTCGAAATCCCGTGCACGCGGTGTACACGCGACACGCGGTAGTCTGCTGACTTTTCGAAATTGTAGGCGGGCGCTGCCGCTCTCGCCAGCGTAAAATAAATCAGAGTACAGGGTGAGAGATCTAGCCGACGATATATTTCAGCATGTCGGGTATATTCCCTCCCTTAAGTTCTCGTTGCCGCCGCCGACGCCGACGCCGACACCGACTCTATAGATTTGGCTCACGTCGAAGTCAGAGCGCAGCGAGACATGAAGAGAGAGAGACAGAGAGGGAGAGAGAGAGAGAGAGAGAGAGAGAGAGAGAGAGGGAGAAGCCTCCGTCTTCTTCGTAAATCTTCGAGGGATTCCTTACCTACGACAACGATACGCACTACCCGACGTTCCTGTTTCGGCTTCCTGAGGCAAACACGGAAGTAAAGTGTCTTCCAATTATATAGATATCATCGTGAGATCGATATAATTGAAGAATACGTTGGAAAATCATTTCCAGAATTTCGCCGGCATAAATGTTACTTTACTTTAACGGAGAAGAATTTTATGCTTCGCGGATAATAATAATAATGGCGCGAAACGTTGCGCGGTAGTCTACGTAAATCTATATAAATTGCATCCTGATGCATCCGGCCTCTCGTATTTATGTGTCTCAATTTATACATTTCGTTCTCTGATGTATTATTAATGATGTCAATTTTTTTCATCTTAAATGTTACGCCAATTCTGGAAAAGGAGGAGCATCTCCTCCATCGAAAGTGGATTCATCGCCAGTATCGCTCGTATCATTATTTGTATTTAGAATGAACTGGTTTAATATTTCTTATGTAAACAGCCGATGAAATCGTACAGTTGTACATATTTAAATACGAATGCTGGATTAATATTTGCAATATAATTTTTTTCGTCTACACAATTAAGCCGATTAATTCCACTTATCATGTTCGAGCGGCAGCAAGTTCGCGCTTTTGTAAAAACCCATCGAAGTCGCCGCCGAGTCGTTCTCGTTCTTCTTTGTCCTCCCTCTCTTCCTCCCTCTCACTCTCTCTCTCTCTTTCTCTCTCTCTCTCTCTCTCTCTCTCTCTCTCTCTCTCTCTCTCTCTCTCTCGATCTCGATCTCGATCTTGCTCTCGCTCTCTTTCGCTTCGCGGAGAAAAATATATTACGCTCATTTCTCATTTTAAAACGGCGTGAATTGTGGCCCCAGCAATCATTTTGAGGTTATGGAGATTATGCAAATACAGTCTTGACGGCTATAGACTACGAATTTAACAATTTTTCATCACGCAACGCATTCGATCTTGCCTGCGCTTCTGCAGCCATGCATCGTATAACGATGACGATATAAGAGACTAACAGGAGTTTTTTCTCATTCTTGATGTATATATATATGGTGATAGACAGAAAATTGTACCTTTTCTAGATATATAGAAAATCTTAATGGACGAGAAATAAAATTCTCCGATTAACTCTTCAGGCTAATAGCTATTTTATTTTGATTACGAATCAATATATGTTACGAATATTATTTTGATCTAATCCGGTTTGATGAACACAGAAGTGATGTTCACAAATTTTTAATATTTAGTTATAATTAATTTATAATTAATATCTAATTGTCTTCAGTCTCTGGAGAAAAGAAGATATTTTATCGAATATTTATACAGATACATCATTGAGGAAAGACATTACGAATATAATAAATTGAATTTGATTTACATCACAATAAATATCATTTTGCTTCAGATATATGATATAGAAAGAAAATGTTACTTGAGTATTTTCACTTTATGAATATATTTATTCTACGATCTAATATTTCCTGCATTAGAGAAAAACACTTCTTCGTCCTTGGTGTTGCTCTGTCCTGCCGCTAATTCGCGCACTTGTAGACTCTACATAGGTATTATTAGTTCATAGTGTACAAAACATTGCACACAGTGTTGTAGATAGTGAAAAATTTCGCAAAGATTTATAGTGGCCGTTTTATAAAGGTTGGAAGTTATATTTTACCGAGTTCGACGTAAACTGAAAATGCACGCCTTGTGCTACGTGGAGAATCTCTGAAATTACTCTTGCAGAGATAAATAGGGATCGTAACATCCGACGGTAATATCTCCTACCAGGTACTTTTATAATACTCATCATCGTTCATCATTACGCTGTTCGAGGATGAAATGAGAACTGAAAGGTTCGCGCGATATTCGATTACCGACTGTAAACTTTGTGATCGGGCTTTAGTCAACATCTCGCAACATCTCGCAGGCGCGTTCTTTGTGCTTCTCAAAGAGAGAGAGAGAGAGAGAGTGTATTTTCGATATTAAACACTTGCGCTAATTAAGCGGGTTCTTTTGCGCCGCGGGATGTCTCGGGATGAGAGCATAATGAGATGCTTACGAGATGTTTCCTTTTTTATTTGTTTCACTTTTCACGCATGTTGCGAATTCCCTTTTCGCAAACATCGCGGTAGATTAAAATTTTACTTTTGCCAACGGTTGCCGCATTAGCAAGGGCAATACTTTCCTCTCGGTATACAAGATTTCCTCAAAACATTTATAGGGATCTATTACACAAAGAAACGAAATGATTCCACTACAGACTTGCCTCCTCTAGCGAAACTTTATAACTCGTGATAAAAGTGGGGGAAAGCTTAGCAAAAAGCTTGATATTCCTTAGCGCCCGATAAGAGCTTTAAGGTCTCGAAACTTTTTCTTCAAGACTTCGCGAGCAGTCTGTATGCGCGTGCGCTGCTGTTTATTATAATATATTTTGCATTTCACTTTTCGAAGGCTGGTCGTTAAGTCGGTAATCGCCATTTTAGCTACACGCACAATATCTTAAAGAACTGTATAATAATTATTTTTGATCGTTTTGCGATATGTCAAGTAATTCTTTTTACTTGTACGAATAGATTTTTTTACTTGATTCTTATCTGAAGAATAAAAACGAGACTAAAATCGATTCTTAAGCCTGATTCTTCAAGGATTCTTATAGGACCAGATAGGTCCAGATAAGACTTTTCATGGCCATCTTCATATTTCAAGAGTTATAGCAGTTCGAGTGACATCCCTCGATTTTAGTATCCGACTGAGATGTTTGGTCGAGTGGAGTTTCGTGTTTAGGGCGCCATCATTTTTGTCACTTATCTATCTATTTGTCTAGTTGCGAGAAGGAATCGCCTTTATCCGATTGACACGCAAAACCTGACTTGAATCTTTATCTCGAACAGTTATGTTCAATACATAAAACATAATGAACTAGCAAGTAATTAAATAAAAACAAGAGATGAGTATTACATATATATAATTAATGAATCGATATCGCGTTTATTAATCTAAACACATAGAGTGTCCTGTTAAATTTATATCTATTTAATAATAAAAGTGAACGATACTTTTAAAGACAAACGTGTTGGGACATTGAAATTAATAGCTTAAAAATGCAAAGCTATTAAACGTAACAAAGTTCGTAATTCATTATTAAATTCTCATTTAATGAGAACAACAAATACAACAGAGATACAACAAATGGTATATTTTCATTCGCTGAGAAGGATCGCATTTTCTATTAAATAAGATATTTTAAAAGCATCTTGCGTCAAATACGATATATCTATCGAATAGACAAATCGAATAGACATATAAGCGCATTGTCGAATTAAGCGAATAAATAAAAACTGAATGGGATGGAAAACATTGAACATTCAATTCGCGAGTTCACGGTATTTTATTCCAGAGCACCTGAGCGAGGGAGGCTATTTAATTCTGCTCGTGTCTTTCATCAATCTGACTTTAAAAGGATCAGACTAATTCAACGCCCCGTTATTTAATTCCGGATTAGCTAGAAAATCGCACGAGTAATCACTTGAATTATTTCTATTGTCTCTTCAGTCCCGGAATTGTTGGATAACTAGCAATTTTCCCAATATCATAAAAATAAAATCGGGATTGGAATGAAATTAATTACAAGCGAATTTAATTGTGCCGTATGGAGAGAGATTTTCGACTAAAATGACGAAATTAATGGGAATAATTCTGTCGACTATATTCGAATGATGATTTCAGCAATTGCGTGAACGACAAAATAAAACTAATAAGCTGATTATGAAGCGTTTTCAAAGGTTTTTCGTCCGCGTGAATATCTGATATTTGATGATAATGTGAGAACGAGTTTACTCGATTAATAATATCGAGCATGAATATTATTTATTTTCGAGCATCGAAAATTTTCTCATTTTCGACGATGATATGTTGCAAAATTTCATGGTATGTGCATATAACTTTTTAATGATATAATAGTAGATCGTTATATCTACGACATAATTGGATTATCACAATTTAATTAAGATAATTAAGACTCGGCGAATAGAAATGATTTTTTCTAGTCATTATGAATATCTTTCGTAAAATATGTGCAAATAGACGCAAGTATAATCGATTTCTGCCGAATCATTACGAAATCATCGCGCAATTTATTATTTAATCCTTCATCACTAATTCTCAACTAATCACATGTGCAATAAATTATATTTAATGTATCATGCCTTCAACATATATGATTGTACTGAATCCAAAATATATCCCTGATCGTAATTATGCCTCGCAATTGTGTATCTTGTTATAATAGTGTTAGCGTTAGATTTTAGCGTAATGATAAAATAGATTCTCAAACATATTCTGCAGTTTATAATAACAAACTGTTTCTGCTGCGCCTGTCTAGATTTAACAAAGTACAATTACAAAAGCTCGGCGAAATTGTCATACCGTCCGTAATATCTCCTTTCTAATTCATCGTCGTTTCAGATTATTAAAGTTATTAATCAATTGATGACTACTGTATCATTATCGATTGAATGTCGATAATGATACAGTAAATTATATCATTCAAACGTATTCATCTCCCGTGACTTCGGGACACTCTTCATGGTAGAATCATCCGTCCAGCGACACTTGGCTTAAAGTCACACAGATCGGATTTTGGAAAGCGTGCATAAATCATTTCGTGGTACGACGGGCCGGCGTCTGAGATAAGAATAGAAGCGATGATCTCGCCTAGCTGGCTTGTAATTTACGTTTTTACGGAAGTCGCCGAGCGGGGGAGGGTGACGATGCGAAAGCGGGAAAGTGGACGAGGGTTGAGTTAACACGCAAGACAGCCTAAGCGCGGCGGGCGCAAGAAAATTAGCAACGTTTGCTGCGCGTAAGAGTTATGAGGGCTTTGTAGCCCAAACTACTCACGTGCATTAAGGGTCATTACAATGGCCATAAATTGCGGCCACTGTCCGCCGTGATATTTATGTTATCAATTCCGCCGAAACGCCGCGGCGCCGAGAAGAGGCGACGAGGCGGTCTCAGGCGTAGCGGCGTTTTTCAAAGTATCTCCTCGCGTATCTTTTAATTCTCTTCTTGCGCGCTACGGGTCTTATCTCTCTGAATTTTTCCAAACTATTGCCCTTCCTGAATTATTCTGAATTATTGAACGCCACAGACCGAGTGACCGAATGCGCGTGCGTGTAAAATCTCGATCTGATGCTTTGATTAATTAATTATCGACAACGGTCAGCGACATTTTGCGATTTATTGTTCGAAGATGTAGTTTCGATAACTTCTTTCCACGTCAATAGCAGAATTCATCTTGATTTAAGGGACGTTATACACATTGAGATCTTGAAACGCGATGATAATTTTAAGGAAAATCCGCCAGAATGACGGTTTATATTAAATTTGGTTTTTAAGCACAACGGACATAGACATTTACATATTTTGAGATCTTACGGATCTTTTTAGTCCGCATTATGCGCTCTGAAAACCTGATACTCGCGTTTTGCGCATTTGCATTTCCGATATATGTGTGTATGTGTGCGCGCGCGCGCGCGCGCGTGTGTGTGTGTAATCAGAGGAAGCTATGGATTGCGATGCATCAAGAAACAAATATCTGCATCACAAAAGCGACCGCGGAAAAGCCCCGTTCTGAGATATGCGTTTCATTTGCGTGTAACTTGCTGCAATTGAAGCTGCGAGTATCCATCTCAAAGAAATATTTGACGTATCCCACGACGATGAACGAGAATGTTTCGTCCTTTGAAGAACGGCTCTTATATTATAATTTCGTTACATTTCTTACATTATAACGCGACGCGCGGGATTTACGCGGGAAAATTGTCCGATTCAACATTCGCGCCGACATTCCAATGGAAGCGTTGCGCGCGCGATTAAATTTGATTGCGGATAAATCATAAAGGACTCATGTTTTCTTTTTTTCCTTTTTATTTTATAATGCTTCATAATGCTTCGCACCGCGTACGAGGTATGCGTTCGGAGCTTGGGCGTTTTCGTTGTAAATAAAAACATGCATTCGCCTGGAATCTTTTATGCCCGCGCGAGGACAACAACAGGCTCGCCACATTATCCGTTTTGTCCAATATACTCGGGATCCGGGATCATCATCGATCGTCGGGAGACGTAAATTGAAAGATTTCGTGGAAGGGAGATCAAAGTTTACGCTGTCCTGCCTTCTTCTTCCTTCTCCTTTTTTTCTTTTCTTTTGCCCTCGTCATCGACGAAAAAGCGGAAGTGGCGATGCGAGCATCGTGCGCGGTGCATTCCTGGCCTTTAATGCGGTAGAAAAATGTTTTCACGGTCGCGGAACTGCCGAAACGAGGCAAGGCGCGCGCCCGTATCTCACGGAAACGTATGTGACGCGAGTATGATGGTAACAACCAGCAGGTGTAATGAATAAATCGCCAAGTTTTTCGGCTCTGCGGAAGTTGCCGGCGCGCCTCCTATATATATCCGCCACCCTCGGCGTTGGGAAAAACAGAATAGCATCCTTCGGCACGTTCGCAGCGGCGGTGAAAACCCAGCTACCGACTGACATTGTTACGAATTTATAGAATATCATCGATGCGCCGGATTTGTTTGCATCGTTATTCCCGAAGTACATATTTTTCCGGTATTTATTCATCAAAACAGAAATAAGTTTCTGCCTGTTTATTTGTTCGCTCGTTACCGCTTCACGTCCAAATGCCCAATGCTGGATTTTTGAAAAAAAAAGAAAAAAAAGGAAAAAAAAGGAGAGGAAAAAAAATTTGAAGAGCGAACGCGAGCAATTGTTTGACATAAAGCGCAAGCTACATGATGTAGATTTTAGTCGAACGATTTTTTTTTCTCCAGCCTTTCGAACCTTCCTCTCCCTCTTTTTTCGTTAGTTCGTTTGTTTTTTTTTGCTTTCCTATTAAGCCGTCAAAGCTACGCGCCAAATCAAGATATGATTTCGAAACGTGCGCGTCAGATGCTTTTCAAATTGCAAAAGCGGATAATAGCGCACGTTGCGCTCGTAACTGAGTCTTTCACAAAATCTCATAATTAGATGTTATCCCAGCGTTATACTTGAAATAATGCTATTTATGCCGCGTGAATGGTCTTCGTAATTGTATAATCGCCGGATAAAGAGTGGATTCTAAATTCTCCCATTTTGCCTGGTGGAATTGCCGCAACTGAGCTGAGCTCGGATCACATTTTGCCCGGCTACTAATCGCTCAACCGCTTCCAAATCAAAGTTTTAGCGGACAGCGTGTCGATAACATGCAATTAATTCCGGTTATTACGCGGACATTAAGGGAAGATGCTGCGAGTTGTGCCGCGTAATGTCGATTAAGCAACGTCGTAAGCCGAGAGAAATGAGTATACTGCAGAACGCGCGTTATTACCCGAAGAAGATCCATCGTGCCACATAGGGATGATCTATCCCGGCGTTATCGACATATCAGTAACGAGATGCATTATTCAATAGGCGGAGGCGCATTTCTGATATTCTCTGGTCATTCCTCGAGTTATTACCCAAGGAGAATCTGACAAATTTGATTCTTTGGTTGCGCAAAACTTACGTTATACAAGTAACTTCATTTGTACAAATGGAAATCTTTATTTGTCCAAATAGAAATTATCATTCGCACAAATGAAAAACTTAGATTGCGCAAATTAAAAGCTTAGGTAGCGCAGTACGTCCCATGCTAAAACTGATCAGCTGTCATTTTCGGATGCATTCAGTTACCGAAAGAAAAAGAATTATGTTGAAAAGAGGAAAATCTGCAGTTTTTAATAGACACAAATCTTGACAAAAGCAGTTCGCATATCAGTTTATTTTATTGATGAAAAACGTGCTAACAGTCAAGTATGGTAGTGACAAATATTTTCCAAGTACGCGCCATTTGAATTCGCGCAAAACTCAATTTTTTTACGAAGGATCGTAGAAACTGTTTCTACAATGGTAATCAAACGTTCTCGTATTTGACAATATCATCCATATTTAATTCATCATCACAGATGAATACATAAACAAAAATAAATATAAATAACAATCTTCAAGATAATTTGTTGTCACAGATATACAATACGTATGATACAAATAGTTGAACGCGAGTTACGCGCCATCCACGTATTCCGAGATTGTTTATCAATTCAGATATTGATGAAGAGAAATTCGCGGAATTAATTATTCAATGGTCGAGGAACGTTTGATTACCAGCATATTTACGGCGTCATGCAATTTGCGATCCGAAAGAGTTTCGTTACTGTGCTTCTTGTTCGATTGCGTCGTGTTCATGTCTAGCTGGCTTGCACGCATGACAGAAAAACCGTAACGTAATCTAACTTCGTTGAACGCGACATTGGATCGCGCTGGCAAAAACGGAGAAATCAATTATTTATCTGTCGGATCGAGGACAAAACGCGAGGGTAAACCGCAAACCGTGTGCGTGTAATATTCAGAATATGCAGCATTATTCGTCGCAAACGGCGCTAATCTCGTGAATCGTCGCATCGAGATTGTCGGTTACGTCGGTTCGCCGGTGAATTCTTCGACCATTTTACAACTGCCGATGTTTTAATCCAACTCGAAGCGTTTCGATGAAATAACGAATCGAAGATTAATTGATTCTAGCAGTTATTATCGATTACAATTTCATTCTTTTCGATCTAGTATTCCACGCCGATAGCGGATGAGACGTTATTCATGGTTTCCATGGATCATTATTATCCATTCGTTTAGTCTGGTTGCAGTTTACAACGCGCGACTTTGATTGCGCGTGCTTTCTCTCTTCTTCTTCCGGAAATCATCATAAAATGCGGTCAAACGCGTCAAGGATATTCCTCGATAATAAGCTAGCTCGCAAATTATTACCAAGGCAATTTAACCGTAATTGAACACTCAATATAACAAGGAAAGTTCCGTCATTGAAAAGTGTCAACAGGTACACGCCTTAATAATCACGTCGTACCGCCTACTTATCAAGAATTATTAATCGCTCTCCATTCCAGACGAAACCTCGCCGACAGGAACGAAGAGCGTGATTTTAAATCGCGGCGACCCGGGCGAGCTAATGTCCGGGTGGACTAATTAGCCGTCCTTAGACGCAATTAGGCGTGCTCCTGATCACGTGATTACGCGGCAAGTCGCTCCCGTCAACGTTACGGTTTAGGACGGCAACGCGTTGCCGGCGAACGTTTTGCTCGCGATGTGAACGTAAAAAATTTATCGCTGCACTGCGTCGTTACGCATAACGGCATAACCGATAGGGGAGAGCCGCGCGGGGAAGTATATAATTCGCGATTATTAATTCCCCGTAAATTACGTGAAATTCTGCGATGCAGTAAATTACGCGACTCCGACTGCGCTCTCCACTCCGCGCTGCGAGTTATAAATGATCCGGACTGCTGCAGAAGAGAGATTCAACGTACGATTTTCAGATATCATTATGCAAAAAGGTTTAATATCGCGAGCATTCCGAGTATTCCGAGCAACTTCAAGTATTATATTTATGTCCCTACACACGTACTTATATCGCTTCGACAAGATACATTTGGCACGATACGCATGTACCGCTCTCGCTCTGTTTGCTCTGCGAGGGATCCGAAACGCCGAAAATCGCCGTTTTAACGCCACTTTCCTCTGCGGCGGGGAGAAAAATGAGGATTTTCTCCGTAATCAGATCTTCCGTTCTGCGGGCGGGGAAGTCAGCGATCCGCGGGACCGTTGGATTTCATTACTGACCCAGTGGCACCATTAGCGGCTTAATGTGCACCCTCAGCGCTCCTTGATGTCTCAAAAACTTGGCAGTCGCACCTCGAAGAACCTTGATATATCCCCCCGGTGTCCGTTCGCAAAGAACAGAAGAGGGGAAGAAGACTAGGGAAACGCGGAGTGGATCACGCCTTGAATCCCTGAAAGCGGTCGTTGCAGCGGCAGGGGATACGGTTCCCGGGGAAACAATTCTCGCGATGAGTGACGGCGCGGGGAGGAATTCCCAGATGAGACATACCTGCTTCGCGAGACGATGTCCACGACGATATCCTCGCCAAAGCTCGGCGGGGGGAGGGAGCAGAAGCAGCAGCGAGGCTGATTCCGACGATGCTGCTGTATGCAGGAAGCTGGATGCAGCCTGGGCAGAGAACGACAAACAATGAAACTACATCTAATAGAGGGGGGAAGGGGGAGGGGGAGCGAGGGAACAATAAATTTTCGTCCTGGTAAGAGTGATCCTTCTGCGCGCGGCGGATTGTTAAAAACTACAATGCAGTGTAGACAAGTAGACGACGCGCGCGCGCGTGCATTAATGAACGCTTTGAATGATTCTTCCGATTGTTTGTATCATTGAGATGCGTGTACCTTCTCACGATGGACCGCGTGTCGTTGTTGTGACGATGATGCTACAACAGAATTCGCAGTAGGAGGAATTGTCGGCGTCGTCTCGCGAAAGGAAGCGGCGAGCTTCTCGAAGAAAGAATTTCTCGCGCGAGAAGCGGAGAGCGACCGCACGGGAGCACTTTCGCCGTGCGGCGGTTTCAGGTATGATTAAAAATGAAGCTGCGCGCTATAAGAAAATAAATACGTTCCATTACCGTAATCCGGGAAATGACATGGAACATCTCTCTCCCAGATTACATCACGAGAGAAAGAAAGAAAAAGAGAAATAGAGAGTAACGTCCCATCGAGCGTCCGGGTTATTTTCATCAATGTGTCTGTCAGGCTGAATTAAAATTCCGCATCGAACGGAAGAGAAAGTATATCGCGTCTGCGTGCGACTTCGAGCAGCTGAGAACTGCTCGCGCAAATACTCGGAGCCATTCGGTATTACCGCGGCTAAATCTGAACGCAGCTCAGGTCGAAAGGGTTGATCTAACCCGCGCGGTTAACTTGACCGTAAATTTTTCTAACAAAGTTTGTAGTCAGCTGATAACAATGTATACTGAAAAAACACCATTATGCGCGTTACATCAAGTACGCGGCGGGGAAGTGAGGGAATGGGGAGGGTGAAGGAAGAAGGGAGGGAAACGGGCTAGGATAGATGTAGAACTTAGTTTCCGCCTATCCAAATATTTGTGCATTCAGTCCCGGCGATTGAGAAGCTAGATAAAGATGGATATCTACTAAAGCTCACTAAACGCGCCATTGCGTGCTCATTTGAGCATTTATGTATAATAACGATCTCGCGGACGCGGACGTGCTATTACTCCGCGCAGAGTTCACGCGCACGTGTAAGCAGGCTGAGAAAAGCGCTGAAAAATTGCATCTGTAACTTCCGCGTCTCGGTTTTCCGCGAGTAAACCGCATAATTGATAGATCGTTTCGTTCAACAACCAGGTCTGGCCGATGGCGAGAATTATAGGCGAGATCGACCGTAAATCGCGGCGTTTGCACGCGCGGCCGGTAATTCGCGATTGATAAAATCGCGCGCTCCAAATGTGCCCGTCGATAATCCGTATTTATTGAACGCGCGATAAAATATTAAGCTGGCATGCCGTTTAAGAAAAAAGGACGGAATTACGATAAATAAATAGGATAAATAGGGATAAATAGGAGATTATTCGTGCGGCGTGTAATTCGGTCAGCTTTATTGTGAATCCTCGAGCGCATGCTGTGCGAAATGCCACTGCCATGATCGGTTCGTCACTTAATGTATGCACTTCCAGAGAACGACGAGTTAATCCCTCTCGGTGAATCGGCTCGCGATCCAGCAACGTGGTCCATTAAATATCAGGCGACTCGCAAATGCGGCGGATCGAAGATCGATCTCCGGGCGCATACGGGAACGCGCGGCATGCATTGGAGAACGCTGTCGTTCGTTCGGTCATTCAGAAAGCGCATCATCGGCGGACATGAGGCGTGTCAGTGAGATTATTTCTTCGAAATGTAAAACAAATACAGAACGAACAACATTCAGAGCAAACTATCGACACTTTCGGATTTCTTTTGCCGCGCACGCGTTCTTCCATGATCGCGGTGCATCTCGCGTTTCTTCTTCTTTTTTTTTCTTTTCATATATATATATATTCGTCACTCCTCTCGGCGATAGTCGGGACTTATCGATCCCGCGAGCCTCCGATAAACGGATTCGATTGCCGCATATTCGGATATGCTCGTGGAATATTCATTCGCGCGGATACCAGCGCGCCGTTGCTCGCATGTCGCTACAAAGATCGCCGGTAATTGCCCTAGTTTGCTTTTCCGGGCGATGGCAGCGATTAAATGTCTCTAATACGGGAAACCCATTGCGACGAACTTACTTTGCCCACGCGACACGCGCGCAAGCCTTTGTGGCGACGGCAATTTATGCAAATCGGATACGATTGCCGTATTCGGCAACACAGGAGAGGACGACGACGAGATCGGCCGCAATTTGTTGTCAACTAAATCCACGCGATGCACTCAACTTGCGGAATAAATTGTTTCTCCTCTCTCGCCTCCTCCGATCCCTCCCTTCCACTTTCCTCCCTACCTGCCGGTCGCACGTGGTCGAGTGCGCTGTTGAAATGCGCTTTGCATAAAAAAAAACGTCAAGTGAGACCGTAGACCACGTTGCATGCGCGCCGTCAATGTCTCCATTAAAAGGGATAACGACGAACGTTCCCGCTCAAGTGCCGATCCAATTATTCTCGCGGCGGTTTTGTCGTTCATTTCGGCGAGAGAGGGACTAACCGCGCTTTTCCCCGTTAGGCTCGCGATTTTTACAGAATCGCGGCACCATTCCCATCGTCGTTTCCTAGCAGCGCAAGTCATCCGTCACATCTGACGACCGGTCATGCCTCCATAGCGGAAGATCGTGCAAATATTTCTGGCTCAACTTTTAACCTCACGCGTCCTCGCGAGACGAACAAACAGGGATAAGCGGCGTAGAAAGTTGTCGCGCGGCAAGTTTCCGATGCTCCATGCTTTCGGCTCCACCGAAAATCGAAGCTTTCATTAAAAACTTACGGACGGGTTCTCCCCCTCTTTCCTCTCTTCCCGCTCGATCCTCCCGCTCTCGCGCGGCCGAAATTAATCTGTTTCTTGCCGCAATGCGAGCGCGATATCGCGGTAGGTGGGCGGAAACCGAAGTCGTTCCGCATTTGCGAGAACGCGGATTAATAAAAAGCTCTCGTGGATCTGCCTTTCTCGTATCGACCGACCGATAGCCGCATTTGATTTGCATTAATCATTGCGAGGTAATATACGTTCCCGATCGTAAATTAAGTATATCGGGTTATTGCGAGCGCCGCGGCGCACGCGGACGTCGTCTCGCCGGATATATCGACAGCGGCACTACCGACAAAAGTTCATTATAATTCTGAAATAATTCCTCCTTTATCCCTTTCGCGTGGGAACGCACGTCACCAGAAATCGATGATGCGCATCTGAAATATGCGGAAACCTGTCGCATCTCTAGGAGAACCGCGTGTTTCGATGATAACGTTCGAGATGCAACATTTCCTTGTAGAAAGGTTTCTTCTTTTCACAAGAATAAATGCCACGTTATTACTCGATGGCTATTCTATAATGATTATAAATCTAGATAAATTAGATGTTGGAGTCTTCTTCCGCAAATCTAATATATGCGAAAATTCTGTGGATGTTTAATGCGAGCGTCGATATTATAAATTTCGAGTTTGAATTTCTAGGATTTGTGGCGATGAAAAGTTCTAGGAAGAAATATGTAATTCGCTCCCGTTGCAAATCAGCGTGATGGATTAAAATTAAAATCCGCTAATTCGCAACGTGCCACTCTCGAAAGACCGCTCGCGAAATTTTTGATGCCGCTTGCATAGGAAGCACTTTTTTTTACGGAATTAGATCAAATATCGCATTTGATCTGGATGAAAATTTGCAGTTGAAACCTTTGGACATTTCACTGACCGTTCAAAGTCACAAAAGTCTTCACGACGATTCGAACTCTCCTTGCGAAAAGTCAACGTTAACCGCAACAGCGATTAAGATAAGATCCATCGATTTGTAGCGCAATCATATAAATATAAAAAGGATTTGTGACTTTCACATTTGCGATACTTTGCCTGGCAATTTGCGGCGTGCTGCCTTTGATGTCCGAAGAGAGCGGAATTTCTTACGCCATGCGATTATGAAGATTGTAAGAAAATCTTTGAAGAAAATCTGCGCATCTTCCACATTTTACATAACAACGAAGGAAATTTATTCCGAAGACGAAACTTTTCATATAAAAAAACTAAAAGTGATTATTAAAAGAACTCCGTTTACCGCGAAGATCCGCGAAGACTTTAACGCGGCCAACAAAATCCACGAAGATCCTAATCACCATTAAAATTCATATCGAATAAATTCATACATTGTTTGTTTTTTACATCGCGGTTAAGAAATTTGCAAGCCCGCCACGCCGGCTCCCGCGACCTTCGTGAACGTGGAAACGCGACAGCACGCTCGCGCGAAAGCCAAACTTGCCGCGATTATGCGAGGGAACCGAAACATAAACTATGGCCAGTCTGACAATGAAGGAGGGATTCGCAAACCTGCAGCGATAATCCTGGAGGACTTTCACACACATCGAGGACAACAGCTCGACGTTGTCGCCGCAGTGACACACTCGAGGGATGGTAAGGTCGACATCGCCTGTCGCTTATTCCCTCACGCCCTTTGCCGAGGGTGCACGTGATTCAGCGCGAACGCGAGTCTCGGACGCAACCGCACAGACTGAGGAACGCCGGTAAACTGATCGGGATCCTGATGGTCCTCCTCGGCGGAGGAGACCTCCGGGTGCAGGACGAGGCGCGCAAGCTCGCCGCGAGCGCGAGCGCGCGAACGAGAGGCCGCGGAAAAGCGACTTTGGCGGAAGTTAGAGAGAGAAAGAGAGAGAGAGAGAGAGAGAGAGAAGGCACGGCCGAGCCTGATTTAATCACAAAGACGACAGGACACCGCCGCGCGAGTGTGTGCCGCTTCAAAGGATAAAAAGCTCCGGTAATTTGCACGCCGGGCCCCTCCCCCCCCCCGCAAGCATCCCTCCCGTGAGACTGAACGGGGATGGCAATCCACGAGACAGACAGCAATGAGTGTCCAAGGAATGATGGCGTGTGAAGGTTGAGACGAGACAGGCGATCTGTAGATATGGTTGTAATTTCAAAACTGACATTATTCGTGTATGCGTTAAACGTTTGCGTTAAAATCGAGGATCTGAGTTAACTGCGAATTAACTTTTAAAGCAAACATCACACGTCATTGCAATATGGTTTGCGTTGTGTTTTATTGAGTACTAAAAAGATTTTTAGAAACGGAAAGCTTTCGCGTTGTTATAGCAGCGTTAGTATTTCAATCCAAAATCGTTTGGATTAGAGAGCATTATTCGATTTCAACTCATCTCTAGTTCGAATTCACTTCAACTCTAGTTTGAATCATGTTGTTACTATCGAGATTTCTGAAAATTTATAATTTTGTTAATATATGAGCACGCTCTTTTTATAGTAATTTCCAAAAGAATTTATTCAATTTTTATATGATTCTATAATTTTATAATTTAAAATTTAATAATTTAGTAAAGAATAGAATGAATAATAATATCACAATGAATATAACGAGAATATTCCGGCTAATATTTAAATAAAGATTTTAATAAGAAATTATAAAAAAATAGATATAAAGTTTGATTAATAAAGTAATGTAACGATTTCTAAACATCACAAATATTCACAAGTAATTTCCAAAAATGTCTTGCACGTACTTTTCGCATCGCGCTATTCATTCACGCGATAATTTGAAAATTCTTCGATTTAGAAATTTTATTTAAAGATTAAGAGACGAGAGGAAAGTTTGCCAGTTAGCTAGTAACAGTAACGAAAAGCTCGGGAAGCTCTCCGCTCTGTGACAATTGAGGAATTACTTGAAGGAGCTGTTTGGCTTCTCGATGTCCTCGCGAAGAATGATTTAACTTTATCCCTTAGCAAGAGTTTGTCCACGAAGTAACTTATTTATAGCTCTCTTGCAGACTTATATTTATCGTTTATAATGCCCTTGCGTTGAAGTTGCGGGGACACCTGCTTTTAGAATATCGAGCACTGCGCATCGGCGAACTTTCAAAAATAATTGACGAGCCTAAAGTTGATACCTTCAAACCTTAAGTTTAATGAAAGACCGTCACGTTGTTGATTTCGGATATTACAATAAACTTATACCACATAAATAAAGCTGCTATCGTCACAGACAACAAGATCCATTTACAGAGTCGAACGAATGGGATATTTACGCTATTCACGCTATTTACTGAAGGCCGATTTTCTCTTTCGTTATTAAATAACGTCTGATTGAACTCTTTGAGAATCCCAATCGATTCCGTCAAAAAGATTTGCCATCGAAACGAGCGATGCAGTATCAGCGGAACACCTTGCGCGAGAGACGGAGCGTTAAATTGCAAAGTGGCGGCGCAAGGTGCGCCATCGCTATTTCTAGAACATTTAACTAATTCCGGCATCTCATTATAATACGGGACGTTGCAGGGCGTCTTGGCTTAATCGACCATTCTCGAAGTCAACTAATTTTGACATCTAATCAATATAGGAGCGACACTTGGTCTCGCCGCACACGTTTCCCGTTTATTCAATCGGGACAATAGCGTCTGGCCAATTCAAGAAATAAACCGGATCGCGATGCACAAAAGTACTATCCGCCGGGAGCATGAACCGCGGGGAGCAGAGGGGGAGGGGCGGCTGGTCCTCCATATAGATAATTGAATCGACCTTTATCGCCGTGATGCACCGAGAGCATTGTTCTCCGGTATCGTTTATTGGATAGCGAGATTTCGTGTGTTTCCATGATTACGGTAAAGCTATCAAAGAACATCCTTGTTCGCAAATGTGATGGCAATAGCGTTTCCCCTTGAACGTTGCACGCACATTCATTGCGATGCCCCTTGAATTCGTAGGTTACTTTCAACTCATTTTCTAGAACGCATCGACTCAAGAATCGCTGATGTCATTTGAATTGCACCGACCAACCGAGCGGCCGTTTTGCCGTTTTACCGATGCGAAATGCGCGAAAAACTCGGACGAGTATTGTTTACGAGCGATGCCGCATGACTGCGGCAGTCGCGGAAACACTGCGTGGCGACACTGAAAGAAGAGGTGATATTCGCGCGGATGGAAAACGCGAAAGCCGCGCGGGAATGACGCTGGGAAATGTAGTTAAAAATCCGGTAATTTCGCGCGCGAATAAGGATCCGGCCGGATATACACAGACACGCACATTGCCGCAAGCGCGCTGCTTGCTCGCCGTGTTTCCTCGCGAGGCTGGAATTAACTCCGCTATTATTTAGGGGCGTTCGACAGGCCAACGTACGTGATCTATGAAAAAAGCGAGAACGCGCGCGCTTGCACCGCTGAAAATCGCCTCACTCTCCCGACCCGTCTTAGATCCGGCGTGGATCCGGCGACGTGTTAAGTGAAAAATGGCTTCTTGGCGAAAAGGATAAGAGAGGGCAAGCAATGGAAGAAGAGGGGAGAGAGGTAAATGAAAAATGAAACAAAGCCAAATTGGTTCGTCCCGAAAATGCACGGACGCGCGAAGAAATAGCAAGAGCAACTCAAAGGTTGCGACGGTGTTCGGTTCTCTGGGTGAGAAGGTCGGGAACAAGTTTGATCCGGATCGTGGCGTGCATCTTCGTGTCTCTCCCTCCCTTCCCCCCCTCTCTCTCTCTTTCGAAACTCTGATTATCCAGAAAGTCGTAATCACGTTAGCGTGTAGCTAAGGACCCTGTCATTGCTGTCTGAAAATTAATAGACGGTCGCGCTTTCAGAGATATAGCCTGAAAGTGGCGCTGGAGAAGGGCAGCGAGGGGTAGAAAGTGACAGAAGGGCGGTAAAAGGGGTTGGAGGTCGATCCACTCCTTGAGGAGGATGTGTTTCATAAAGAAGCAGCTACGCTCATGAAGGGCTTTATAATTACCGTGAGCTTGCGAAGCTTAGAAAAAGTCGCTACGGGAGAATTTGATTATTCCTAACGATGGGCCTCAAGGAGTGAGGGAATTTTTATTTCAAGAAGGATACGCAAACATTCCGTCCATTCACGCTCGTCACACGCTACGATAAGAATATACGGTAGATTCGTGACGATAGCAGTTGATTCGATCGAGAGGGATTCGCACATGAGGCGTTTCTCGTTGTATTTTATACAACGGCTAATTTTCAGCGTCCCGAAAATGGATTTAATTTCGGCAAGAAATCATTTCATTCAGCTCTTGTTTATTTGTATATTAAATCTTCTTCGTTCTCGGGGGAGCGTATAAATACATTTGCCATCGGGAAGGATTAAATAGCTTTCAATTTTACTCTCACCGATATTTCACGGTATGAGACTTCGGGAAATTATAACTGCTTTGCGGTGATAATTATGAAATAACGGCAAATTGTGACTGCGTCCCAGCCATAAATTCCTAATAAACCATACAAATTTGATATTAATAATCTCTCTCGAGTACGATGATGATAAAACCGGGCGATTATTCCGGTATTTCGTAATTAATAAGTAATAGCTATTTATAATCGTTCGTTTCATCTATTACGAAGGGGGGTGACATCTCTACGCAACGCACTATTGGTGAACTTATTACAGAAATATGCTTTCGCGTATTATCATATCTATGCGAACAATTCTGCCAATTGCTGTGCCCGAGTTATTATCTTTTGCGCGAACTTACATTTTTCAAGAAATTCATTCGCTTTCTCGCACGCGGTTGTCATTGAACGCGTGACCGAAATCAAGATTATCATTTTCCTTTTTCTTCCCTTTCTTCTTTTTTTTTTCTTTCTTTAGGGAAATAAGCGTTTGAGAAAAATGAATGCGGTCAATACGATTAGTAACTGTTGCAATTAGAAAATTTCATACCTCGAACACGCATTATCGCATAATGCAACTAATTGAATGTACTAAGTAAATGTATGAATCGCCATTTTTGCCGATTAAATCCTTTAATTACATGTCAATCATAAATCACATGGATTCGCAGATCGCAAAACTCCAAAATTTAGATCATAAAGAGCTTTTGTATGGGAGGGAGATTATTAATTTTTATTTAAACGTATAATTTATCAATATAGTATAAATAGTATGGATGAGTTTTACATATTTTAACAAATTTAAATCCAAATTTAATATTCTTTTATTTTTCATATATGCCCACGCGCACATGCGTGCGCGCACACACGCCTCCAAAATTTGAAGATATCTAAATAAATCTTCAGCTGTTGTAAGAAAGAGAATAAGGGGAAAGAAAGAGAGAGTGAAGAGGAGCCTTAGATTGAATTGAATGAAACTCATGCAAAATTAAACGCAAACTAAAATTCTGCTTGAACTTAATTCGCGAAAATCCTTTACATTCGAAGTTTATCCAAGCATTTTGTAACTGTATGTTGTACAAGATATACCAAAAGCTAAATGTTCCATTTGAATCCGGTATATTACTGTTGATCATCCTTTAGCCTAAGAATTCCAGACCACGGAGAGCAAAGCTAGAAATAAAGTTAGAATAAATGGAATAGAAAACTAGGTTGCACGGGTAAACGAGGGCACTCAAGTGTCATCATTTAATTAAACGATCTTTGAAGACGTGCAAGGTACGTCACGCGGGAAAGAAGATTTTCAAGTATCGCGAGACGACAATGAGTGTTACTTTCCGATGAACTTGCTTGTCGTTAAATATTCGTGTCAACAACTTAATGAACTTATACACGCCTCGCTACCGCGACATTTTCGTTTGCCCTCATTATTTCTTATGCATAATTATTCAAATGTGCAAGATGCATTTCGTGCGTTGCGCAATTGTGTATTAATTCCACGACATCTTTGAAGACCGAGTTACGAAAATAGAATCTGAGTGAATGCGTTCATCTTCCGATCTGCTACGCTGTTTATGCAAATAAGTTGCATAATGTATAACGAACGTGTTACAAGATACTGTACTTGTGTTAATGAATTGTCGAGAAAGCTAGCTGTACAATTCTCTGGTGATACAAGGAGGAAGCGTAATTGATGATTTTACGCAATAACGCGTCATAAATAATGGCACAAGCACAGCATCGCGAATTGTTCAAAATGATTGTCGTCGATAGGTCCTTCTCTAAATTTCTTTATATCGTATCTTTATATTTTGCAGCTCGTAGAGCGCAGATTTCAGTTCGGATACCATAGTATGGCGAAATGGTGCTAATCAATGCGCCATAAATACAAATTAACAAGCATAAACATCTCCTCTCGTATGATACCGTATATTCCATCTCTCTATTTCGCACGAAGCAGGGGTACGAAATAGAGAATTGGCAGGGAATTAAATTATCATCCTCCTGATACTGCGGCTCGCTGTGGAGATAATAATGGTCACAGATAAATTACGACAGCGCGATCGCGGCACTAGATTACGCGATTATGCAAAGCGTATCACGCGATATCGGAAAATCACGTGGAACTGTCCCACTTTTATCCGTGAGAGCTAGAAACTTTTCTAGCGGAATTAACATCTTTTAACGTTAAGTGAGATCTTATAGAAAAGAGAGAGTTACCGAAATATCCGATCATCAAGACCGGACTTTGATGAAATTTACGCCAATGGAGAATCCGCTTAAAGGTATTAAAGGAAGGAAATAAAGATTCTTTCTGTAAATTTGTAAGATAAAGATCCCTAACGAAATAAATTCAGAGATGGATTTAGCCTCATCGTGACTTGCGCTTTTATGTCGAATCGAGAAAAAATACATTTCTGTTTGTGGCGTGTGGATGAAAACAAGATTTTATCGAAGTGCGAGCGGATCCGTCGCTCGTACAATAACACATTCTGTGTTCAAACACTGTTTACGACCGTATCATTTGATATTTTTCGTCAATCAATCCGGCGCTGAATGCATGTAGAATGAATTAATTGACAGTGAATGGCGTGAGGAAAAAGTGGGGGAGAGAAGGGGATCCGCAGGGAACCACGCGCGTGGTCGCTCGATCTGATCGTCGCTTCGAGACGAAACTCCATTCGAGTTTGCGCGCAGCGATACGTGTGTGCGGCCGGCAATGCCTCAAAATTGCGGACTATAGCAATTACCGGCAGCGGGGGGTGAGCGCATCTATGCAGCCCCGACAAGTTAAGCGACACCGATTCCACTGCAAAGTTTCTTTGATGTTCAGCCGGTGCGCGACTTCCGCGTGCGCGTGCATGCACACGCGCGCGTATTCCAGCAGAGTCGGCATTCGCGGGGGTGGATACCCCACAGCCGGTCCGCGTACACTCAACGGAAATTCGCAAAGCACGACTACGACAGGCGGGAATGGGAGAGTTCCAAGAAAAATACATTCTATCAATGACAGATTGGAGAATCGGTGGAGACTCGTTCCGGATTGTCCTCGCTCTTTCTGGTTAGCGCTCGACAGGAATGGCAATCGATGCCGTTTCGCCCAGCAGCGAAAGAAAGAGGGCACGGCGACGAAGATGGAGCAGGATCGGGGGGTAAATCGGGTTAAACTCGCGCTAATCAGGGCGAGTGTAGCGCGATATCGAGCGCGGGATTAAACGGCCTCTCTGCATCCAGAAGAGTTTGTTGTAGCTCGCGAACCAAGTTCGCGCGCAGGCGATGGGGAGGGGGGCGGGGGAGAGCGGAGGGGATGTATCAAGTCTTGCGCTAAAAAATACGGGCCGAGTGGGCGCGCGAATTTTTAACTACGGAACTTCCGTTCGCTGCGTTTCAGGTTCAGAACTTTATTCGCTCCTCATTAAGGTATTATTAACGCGAGATATTTCTTATCTCCTCCTTTTATCTCTCAGCTGCTGCGACATGATCGTTCCCCGTGCTTTCTCCGCGGCGTCGAATTAATCCAGCCTTTCGAATTTGGCTCCGTGAAATACTACGAAATTACATCTCACGTGTTTGACTTTTATATAATTTCGCTTACAAAGGCGCGCGAACTGAGGAAATTAATACCTTTACTTTGCGCATGTTCTTTCCGTAACATGACAAGATTTTAATTAGTTCAACATAACTATCGGATATTAAATTGTCGAGAGTAGATGTGGACTCACGTGACAGATAATTAAGCCTTTTTCATAATAAGGTATTACAGTTTTTTCTAAAAATGTTATTACACGCCACGGCAAACCGAGTACGTGAACTTTTAATTAATTATTCAACGAAACGCGGCGAAGTCAAATCATTTTTCTTTTCTTTTCTTTTCGGATAAAAATTTCTTCCGATGTATCAACTCTTCCTAATGCGTTATTCTAGCGTAGCTAAATTTTTCGCGTGCTCGACATCATACTGAATATCCCGTGTAATTAAAATTACGCATCATCAGGCGTATACAAGAATAATTTTCCGCGCGTGAAGCGACTTACATTACTTTAATAATTCAATAGCGTCTACGGACGCTAAAGTGACAAAAAATGCAGATATTAAATTACGATACGAAAATATGTATGGTATGCGTCTCATTATTCTCGTCGTCGAACGCGGTATTAAAACGAGAGATGGCCAAATGCGCATAAAATCCTTGCCCGGGACGAAAATCACAATCGCTATCAATATTCGTTAATATCCCGTTCTCCGCTAAGGGGATTAAATCTTTATCAAGCTGATTAGCAAACGTCATGTTGCGGAATTACATGCCGGCGAACGACGGCGCGTTTTTCCTAGATGCCGACGATTTCATAGAGCGCACAGCTGACACGTGGCCGGATGCTCACCGGCATTTACGGCGAGCCGTTTTTTTCAATGTATTTTACGACTCTCTTCCGGGCGAACAAACGGTAGACGCGGCAAATGACGAAAAATGGCGATAATTCATTCGAGTGCGTCGCTGCGTCGCGGCATCCGCGCGTGAAAATCGCCCTCGAAAGTAGCAAAAAGAGAGAAAGAAAAATCGTACAAAAGAGAGCGAGAGAAAAAGAAAGAGAGAGAGAGAGAGAGAGAGAGAGAGAGAGAGAGAGAGAGAGAGAGAGAGAGAGAGAGAGAAAGAGAGAGAGAGAGGGAGGGAGGGAAGGAGGAAGGGAGAGACGCGTGAAATCAGAAAGTGCACCTCTCTCGACGATACGCGCAATGAGCATGTCCGGACCTCTGACTTGACTTTGACGTCGCGGAATCGAATTTCGGTGCTTCGACGATTCCTGTTGCTTTCCTCTGCCATTGTACGTAATAGCGAGATAGATCGAATCACGTATGCATATCGTCTCAATGCACTAACGACAAATCCGCAAAGTCTGTTCGATGTGTGCATGCAAACGATCGCATGAAAAGAGAGAGGGAGAGAGAACAAGCTAGAGAATACCATTTCCAGTGACTTCTCGTAGTAACTTCCTCCTCAAAGAAAGCTGTTCTGATGGAGAAAATTCATTCGCGCGATTAGTACGACAATCGGCATCGAATCGATCGCTGGATCGCTCGAACAGAAAATCCGCCCCTTTCAGAGCGCGATCACGCCGCGAGCCTCGTTCATTCTTACCGTCTCGACATCAATGAAGTTTGTATCTGGCGCACGTGGCGCGTGTATCCAGGTTGAGTTAGTGACGGGCGGGCTGTCGCCAGTATGTGCCAGCTGTTTCACTACTAGCTGTACTCCTCCGTGCCTCAGCATTCGCGACCCCGTCATCTTCCGAACCGACGCCAACTCGCCAGCCAGCGTCGTCGCCGACATTGCCATCGCCTTCGGCTAGTCTGAGCTAGCTTTAACAATCTTGTACGATGCCGGGACCAGGGACCACGCTCGTACAGCCCAGCTGTGACGCCGTTCGGCATATCATCGAAATATTATCTCGGCGAATTTTAACTCTCCACCCTCCAAAAGACTCTCCATGCCCGCCGCGTTTCGCGCGTCATCCCTTTCGCGCCTAGAGCCTGGCTGAGGTATGCTAAGGATGCCTTCAGTTCTCGATTGCTGTGTGTACTCATTTATCTGATATGTTTATTAGCAAGAACTAAGTATATAGAAGACTGTTATAATCGGAGCTTTTGCGAAGAAAACGATCGAAGGCGCAATCTGGTTGTTCCCGAGTTTTTGAGGAAGAAATAAAATTCTGGCTACAATGATTTATTTTACTTTTCGCTTTTGTTACATGTATCTTCAATATACTTAATCATCCTCGTGTGAAGCTGCAAACCTATTATCGCGTTAATAGATTGCTGCCATCGCCGATAGTGGCGGTCGTTAATAGCTGAAGCTTTCAGATAATTCTAGGTGAATGAACTTCAACGATTTACGTGAAACTTTTATTTCTATTAATTTTTAACGCTCTGATATTCGACTCGTCCTGATCAAAGACATCAAGACACGATTGTGTAATGCAAAGTGAGGCATAGTTTGTACATATAAGTATATTTGACGCGCGCAATAATCATAAACTATAGTTAGTTGGTCCGCATGGAGTAAATATTTTAATATAATCTAAAATTATCGCGATTTGAAGAAACACTTAAACGCTTGTTCTTTCTTCACGTTGAGAATATTCTTTTATACATATAATATATGATATATAAAATTTACATACGAATTTTTGTATCGTGCCATTGTACAACAGCAGGTGTTCTCTAATGAAAAATCTTCGCCTTTTCTTTTCCTTCAGTACAAAACTTTGAGAATATGTTACTTCGAATCGAGAGCATCTCGAGATGCTGTTCACGATAATGCACGGATCTTGCGCACGCTTGCTGAAATCGATCTCACTATCGTCTGCTCCGCCATTTTTCGGTGTCTTGAAATAAAATAAGAATATCGATCGTCTCGATAGCTCGTTCAAGTTCCCCGAGGCGCAGCATGTCTCGCGAGGATTGCGTCTCACTTCATACTTTCCTCGTTAAACGCAGCAGGATGCAGATGTAACAAGATCCAGGAAATAATACCTAATGGTAGTAATTAAACGGTTCCTTTGAAAGCGGCAACGTGTAATTATGAACGGCCGATATTACACAACCGAGGCGAATATAAAAACTTCATCCTGCCGGCGCAACTTTTTCCTTTAAACTTTGCCTTTATTACACGGCGGATGCGGCCAATTGTGCAATAAAGTTTTCCTAGCTGCTCTTATAATTTACTTGTAATATAAAATGTTTTCTCACGGATAAACGGCATTTCCCGGAATTTCGGAAATATTGCACGCAGCCATAAAAAAGATCAGCTATCGTTCGCTGCTCTCGCAGAAGAGGGCACAAGATCACATGGATCGTACAGGCCGCGCCTCAGCGCGGAGGATTGCAAGTGAAAGTCCGTGATTAGTTTTTAATTGAACATCTTCCCCTCTTGTGGAATAGTTCAAAGGGATGGAAATGAACTTCTTACTTTCGGAGTCTTTCGAAGATGCCGATATAAACGTAAAAGCGATCAGTCCCGACACGCGTGTCGGGTATAAGTCAGACCTCAGCAATCCGATGCATTCCCTTCATTCCGTCTAGTTTATCGCTCATCTCGACATACAGGACCGCACCAGCGACTGGAAATCTTTTTTTAATAACTACTCTCCGGCTGAATGCCTTGCCGCGCGCTTTCCGCCTCTCTTCTCACTTCTCGCCTGTTACTACTGCCGACGCGGTATAGAATTTGTCGGGACGCGACAGAAGTGGCGGCAAGGCTTTGTCGTGCCGTGCGTAATTTCGGGGATTCGTTTTATTACGGACGCGGCATGTCGTACAGTTGTATACGGCTGCGCTGGTAGGAGAGAGCCGAGCCAAGTCGAGTCGCCGTTCTCGACGCAGCGACAACGTCGTTCCGAGGTTTACGACAATTTTCGGTACACCCTCTTGAACGGGGAGGTAAATGGCCATAATAAGCTCCCACTGACTTTCCCCTTCTCCCGGGCGTCCACCCCGAGACACTCGGACTCTGCGGTTCGCTTAAGAGCCTCTAGCTACGTCGAGGTGAGTTAAGGGACATCCCCAGGGCTCCGAGGATTTCGGACGATGTGTAAGAAGAACTGCTCCACTTAATTAACAAACTACCGGTATAACGTGACCGGAGCACGCCGCGGCTGTAATAGGTTTTAACGGCTTCACGCAGTAACTACACGAGGTGCGATATAAGCTGTGCATATTATGCAGTGCATATCTCGCCGCTGGTACGCCGAGAGGCAAGAGACGTGGTGGCTTCGGATCAATTGTGAGACTCGCGATAATTCCGGGTTCTTAAGCGACGCGACGCGTAGCGTCAGGAATCAAATCCATCGCGAGGTAAATCCTTTACCCTGAGGAAAACGAATCGGGATCCCCAAGCTGTTTCGTAATAGCCGAGAATACGGGTGAGTTTGCAATGAGCATCACGAGCGTTGCTTCGATGTGGAGCTTAATATCTCGATTTATGTTTTCGTTGTATCCGATTTTTCTCGACAGTTTTTATTATACGATTGCGTACGTGACTGATGCAACGAGGTAAATGCGCTTGGCAAACTAAAACGCATAAACGTAGGGAGAATTTTCTTACGCACTTTCTTCCCATTCAAATAATTCAACTTATATTAAATTCCCATATCTCATATGAGAGAAATATAAAGCAGACATATTCTTTCAGATAATGGAGCGTAATAATCGAGACTATCCCATGACAATTTTCATGAATGATGAAAATGTTTCAAATGAAACCTTCTTGTCCCTTTAGGAAATAAAAAATATTCTCATTGAAAGAATCAGCGATTTATAAACTATTGCAGGCATTATTGATGCCTGCCTATAAATGTAGAGAGCAAGTACTAATTAATGTGCGATGAAATCCAACATGGAATTCATTACAGATATCCAATCCATTATAGATAAAATTGACTCTCTAAATCTGTTGCATTCTTCAAACTTCATTTCGCTTCACGTTGCTTCACACTTTACACTTCCGACGCGATGCTCTTTCGTTAATGGCGTTTCCCAAAAGTGAAACAAAATTCACTTCGCTTTAGTCCATTGCACTTTACTTCGTTGGTATGTTGATTATTACATACGATACTGAATGCTTTGCGAATCTTGCTCCATGATATGTTTATAAATACTGTTCCGCAAATGTTCATGCGAAGATCGTTCGCACGATATATTTGTGCTTGTAGAAGAAATGAGTTTATATTTTACAGAAAGTGGCTTCTTCTAATTTAATTTAAAAATAATTTACGTATCTTTGCGATGCACTCAATATACTGCGATATGTAGGGTATACGATAACATTCCTTTTAATGCAAAACATTTATTGATTTCTTGAATAAATCTGATCTTTTTTATGGCAAAAGAAGTTAGTTCCATGAATTTATTTTCATGTCGATATTTTAACGCAATATTAATGTAGAATCCAAATATAGATTCAATGGAGATTATGATAGAAATGACGGGTTTTCGACGCCTCAGATTGAAAACAAGACAAGGAAGAACATTTTATTCTTCTCTACTAGAATACAATGTCTCTCGCAAGACTAGCTCTCTGATCTCACTAACTGATCTCGCTGACTCGCAACTCGCAGTTTACAGTTCTTCACTCGCAGTCTTCACAGTTCGCTTGATACGACTCACGCATCCTTTGATTTTTCAAAGACAATTCTCGCGCGTGACGTATTTAACTTTGAGACGTTCCACGTCACGGAAATAACCCTTGGAACACTTGTAACACTGGCCAACCGCCGCATATTTTTATCTAATCCGGATTAACTATGTCATGCTGTAAGTCCTTGAGTATCAACAGTTTTTCCTTCCGCGGCTGTCCTTTTTTCGATGCGACGCGTCAATAGGCACACATACGCACATACAAACAATGCTTAAACCGACTTATAGGCTTTTGATGTGCATCGATACAAACAATGTCAAGGTCTTTTTCTTTCTGTCCTTCTATCTAAACAATACGTTGCGATATTGTTTATGCTTCACATAATTAAAACGATAAGAGACTGATATTTATTAATAATAAATGATCGTTTCGCCAACAACTTCTTTTCGGGTCTTTATTTCAACGACACATCGCACAAAATGATGCATTTTATCTTGTGGAGGATTCTTCGTCGTTTGCTCTTGGCGAAATATTTCACTAATACATGATTAATATCACATTGCGATATTACATAATAATGTTAAAATAAAATAATAAAAACCGACAATGCCACTTACAAGCTGATCGTTCCTTGCCCGTGCCATAAACGCGATGAGGCTCATGATAGAGGAAAAATAAAATTTCAGGAGATATTCCGAGACCGTGTAGGGAAAATTTTCGTAGAAAAATATATGGGGACTTTTGATCTCTCTTGTCTGATAGAAACGGGTACGGTCGGGTCCTCGCTTTTTATTCGTCGCGCGCCACAAACCATGTCGAGAGGGTTCATGTCGCGTATTGCGGTCATCGCGATCACCGCGAAAAAATCTAAACAATAGCCGTGGCATTCTCCAGAGTGAGGAGGGCGGAAACAATGGTTACGGTGGTGGAACACCTCGGTATTGCGCCCTGCGGCAATAAGCCGCCATAATCGTCCGTGTCCGTCCGTGCTATACACGCAACGCGTATCTGCGTGACGGGGAGAGAAGGTGTATGCACTCGTGCGCATGTATAGCTTATACGCACCCCACGTTTTATATAAAATATAAATACCAAGCGCTCGACGATAGTCGAGCGTGCGCGCCGAAATAATATTCCGTGACGCTTTAAACGTCGCCCGTTGAAGTATGAGCGAATGCCGCGCCACACTTTTCAACCTGTTCACCTTTTTTCTTTTCCCAACAACAAGGGGGAAGAGAACAGGAACGTTATTCCGTTTAGTTTTTATGTGCGGAGTAGCTTTAACGTTCCTCGAAAAAGTCGTAGAAGACGTTCTGAAGAAAGAAGACGAGAGAAGAATCCCGAGAGAACGAGTCAGCGGAAAGTAGCGGTGCATCCCTATTTCATCAAGAACGAGCGAGATAGCATCGAAAGCATGTGTCGCAAGCGAGTCGCTCGCGTAAGCAACGCGAATAACTAGCCGATGGCTAGTGATCTCGCTTCTATCTTCCGAGAGATTCCATGCTATGCATGACTGAGTGGTCACTGGATGTTCCTACGGTGATCCCCGGAAGGATCGACGCGATGACCACCCCCGCAGGAATCGCGGTGTTCCGCGCTCGCGCTTGCGGGCCGCTATCGGTAAACCCCGCACGGCGTGGAATTTTCGTTAGTGCGGAATATACCGGGTTCCATTAAAGCGGATACTTTTAATACCGCCATTGAGATCTGTTTGCCAATGACAATGCGGGGATCTGGGGTCGACGGTAAAGAAGGCGACGGGCTGTTCCGGTGAAGGATGGAATCGTGGCCGCGGTTGCGGGGTCGCGACAGCGGAAAGCGAAAGAGACGGACGGGAAGGGGACAACCAGTGGCCGTAGAAGGAATGAGGGAGGAGGAGGAAGAGGAGGAGATGGAGAGAAGAGAGAGGTCGCGGTGGAAGGGGTGGAGAGGGGGCTGACTGCCGAGAGATGCGCTGCGGCACAATGGGGAAAATTAATCGCTGAAATCTGGGTACAATGTAAAAGAGTCGCGAGGTTGGGGGTTGACTGGGGGGTTTATGAAAAAAGGTATGACTCCCCGGCGCAGCCATAAGTCAGCGATTTCCTCTGCTACATTGAGCCGGCGCTCGCGTCCGAGCGAGCGAACGGGCGTAGCCAACTATCTTGCGAGTTCTTATAACGGAGACTGCAGGCGCTGCGCGGAGCTTGCTGCCGCTGCGAGCCGCGGAACGCGTCGCGTATGTCATTTCGAGCGAGCGACCGCGTCGGCGTCGGCGTCGCCGGAGTTATCTCTCCGGACTGTTCTTCGGTTGCGTTCAAAAAATTAGGGGAAACATTACCGGAGGTTATCGGGGAGCGGCGTTCGGCTCCGCTCGGGAGGAAGAGCTGATTCCGGGGCTCTCTTGCAACGTGATTTCTCGCTCGAGCGCGGCCCCGCGCAGCATTCTTGCCGCGACAGGCTCTCCCTTTCGCTTCCTTATCCTGCTCATGGCTGCGGATAAATGTCCCGTTGCTTTTTGACCTCGCTAGGAGCGGGTCGATTAAATGTGTATGAATGTAACTGCACATATTAACGTCGAAATTATGTGTTGGAGGGGACAAATGAGGAATTGTAATCAGCACGATTCGTCTCTGCACAAGGAAGCTTTCACGGTAGATTACATTGCAGATAATTAATTTCTATATCTTTATACGATGTTTATCCGACGCATGCGAGATTTATTAAGAGCGACAGATCGCTCATGGAATTATTAAAGAGGCGCAAATTTTATGAATACGATGCAATTTGACGCATTAAAAGATGCATCGGCCAGATATAACGCCGGCAAATCGGAATCCCTTCGTTGTAGCTTGCGCATCGTGTACTTTGAGAAGCTTTTTCCCAAGCAAGTTGTTAAATATTCACTTGGCTGTGATAAACCTTAAGCTATCTTAAGAAGTCCTCTGGGGCCCATTACTTCTGCTTTACCGCGCCTTACAGAAACGAAAGTTCGTTGTTATTGGAAGCATGTAAGCTATCCGATACACTTCGGCTCTGCAGTTCCGTTACAGTAACTTCATTACAGTAATAGTTAAAAATTCTCAAAATATCCCGTTGTTACGAAACTTTCTCATTTTACTCGGACAGGATTGAAGTAATCGCCGCTCACCAGCACTTTAAATATACACCTCATACGTGATATGCATTTTATGCATGATACTCGCGCGAATATAACGCGGCGATAAACAGATCAGAGATTATTTATATATATAGTGGAATGCAAATATCATGTAATCAGAAATTTATGCAACGGATAGCGGAATACCTTACCGGAATATTTTACCTTCCTAATACCTTTCCCGAACATCCCTCTGTTCTTTGCCGGCTAATCGCAGGCGCAAGAAATAATTATCGGAAATCCGCTGATCCTTATCCGGTGAGTGGAGACGTCTTTTCTAGATCATGGTGTAAATTTCGGTGCATCTTGATGCGAAACGAATCCTATCGGAACACTGAGGCCATTGTGTCAGATCGTTAACCCGATTCCTCACGGTGTCGTAAAACTCGTCAACGACCATGCGCCATTTCCAAAACGGAAACTGTCTGTGTTTCAAGATTCAACGACTGCATATTTTTGTAACACTTGGATGGATCGCTGGCTTTAAGTAAGAATCTCTGTTCAGTTTGTAGAGAGAAAGTCAATAATACACTGACGAATTTGAAGCAGAATTATCTTATACTTAATTTTATATCAAATTTATGAGTACTTGTTATATGTATCACCTCAGTTATTTATATTACTGTATATAATGCCTTTAAAGCTATTAAAAGTTCTTTGTTATAAAGACCTTTGTTGTAAAGATTTTCCAAGTTTGATAAAAGAGACTTCTTACGATATTACTGTAAACTATTGTGCCAAATTTTTTCCGTGACGAATCCGTTTTCTATACTTTTAAGGTTAAAAGTATATATAAAATTCAGGATATATAAAATTCAGTATATATAAAATTCATTAGAGACTTGATAGGAATAGTGATAAAGTTTTTCTTTATTGGAATTACCAAAAATTTGGGATTTCGAATTTACACATATATATAGTGAATAGAATAATAATATAAGCCTTATACATACATGAAACACATGTATTTTATATATATATATATATACACATATACACACACGTAAATTCAATAATTAAGAAACTGCCATCTTCGGAAAATGGCCGTATAATCCGGCTTATTCCTTTCTTCTGCCGTCTCGAGTCGACCTTGTTATCCGTGATTAACCTTTCGCCATTGCCTCGGCACTGTTCGTTTTGTTTAATTAATTACGTCCCAATATTAATTAAATGAGGAATCTTAGCGATCGTAATCAGTCGAAATTGGAATATATCTTCGATTAAATTTACATGGTACAACAGATCGCACACATAGATCGTAAAATGTATGCACGAGCGAATCTGTGAATAAGAAATGTATTAATTTGTCGAAAGCGATTATACGAATATTTTTCCCTTTAAGAAGAGAAGAAAAATAAAGCGGTAGCATATAGAAACATTTTGATTTAGAAAAGAGGAAATCAATATGAATAATATTATATCCTGCAAAACACAGTATTTCTAAAGCGATTACCGATTATTATGATATTCTCGGACAAAGAGTTAATAATGAAATTAACAAAAAGTGCAGCTTTTTATGACGATATGGGCAAGAATGGTGTTTTCGAGAATAACGTACAATTAGCGATCATGTTAAATGAGCGATCTCGCTGGAAATCGGTACGTTTGCGCGGGAGAGTCACCTTTGGCATTTTATGCGAGGGAACGGCAATCGGTGATAATGGCATTTGGTGCACAATGTAGCATGACAATTATTAAAACAGAATCAGCGTCAGTTAACGCGATCGTCATTTATCGCCGTTTAACAGAATTATAATGATCACCTCCGCACACATGCGATGTGTTGCATTCATCAATATCGGAATGCGGCGTCACCGCGACCATTACGGGAAAATCATCGGTAAAGTGTAACTTCATCGGTGCAATCACGGCACTCGCGGATTATCGGAATGAAAGGATAAGGTCGGCGAAATAAGAAACAGCGTAGGCTGTTGCGCGAGCATCTTTCCTCTCCGGAATCTCTGAAAATCCAGCCATTAGAACAGCTCGCGTGGAGCGCGTAATCGAACGTGCAGGCTGCACGCTTCCGGAGAGAAAGAGAGGAACAGCGATGTCCATCGGGAAATAATGTTAATCGGCCGATTGTATATCTCACAATGCGTCCGGTCGAGCAGTCCGCATTCAAGAAGTGCAATGCGCCGTGTTGTGCTCGATATACGCAAGCGCATTTAGGCGTCCCGCGAGATTGATGCGCGCGTGCTTGCAGCGAGTGGATCCAGGATCGCCGGTCGGCGGTGTCGCTCCGTAAATCAACGCGCCGCGGCAAAAACGAGTCTATCCCCACGGTGGTCGGTGGAGGAAAACCGCGAAACGGTGTATCCGAGTCGCGTAACGTCATTCGCATTCGACGTTGTTGTTAATGCGATCGGACGGCGGGCCAAAGGGCGACCGATATTACTGGCAATCGCGTGATCGTCCATGGGCCGTCTTTTAATCGCTCTCGACATGATGCCGCGTGAAATTCGAGTCGCTGGCCACACTTTACGCGCTTACAATTGTTGTCTATAGTTGATGCGTTAATGTCAACTTAAGCCCTCGCTGATACCGCGTCAAACAACGCTTGAAATTCGAAATTCAATGCATCGCGCATTTGCAAGACATGCGCGATCCATCGCGTTTGGAAGAGCGTTGGAAGATCGTGAATAACAGAAAAGAATGCTCGTATTTTATAAAGGACGTTCGAGTTATCGGGAATACCGTATACTTCTTCTACGATCTGCGAATTATCACAGAAAACAGATTGTGCAATTCTTTTTTTTGCAGCTTAAACCAGCCATCTCGCTCGATGCTTTTACCAACTTTTAGTGAAGCAGATCAAGCAACTCGTTTAATGATTCAGAGCTAAAGCGCAGGATAGAATCACTAGCGATATTAAATTTCAGTTTAGATATAAACCGAGTTGTCGGAGAATTTGCCGGTCGATCTTCGCCGGTTGGAGCCTGCCGACTTTACGCTGAATGCTTGGATATGGATTTGGATAATAAAGAATACCCTCAAGTTGTGTCACGCTCAGTCTAATATCTACACTATGTACAAAAGAATGCCTCTTCATTGGACATCAGTTCACTGTATTTGAGATTCGCGATAGAGAACAGCAAGATTGAACGTCCGTTTCTAATTCGAACTGACAACTGACAACGAACAACAGTCGAGGTCTTCGTTTGCAACGCACAAAAACTGCAGGCAAGATTCGACTCGGTCCTGTTATTGTTCGAACAATGTTATGGTTAATTGTCGGATGTGATCCAGCCTTGATCTCTCTCCTGAGTTCCTCGGTACTCTCAAAGTTGGAGAAAGTCTCATCACATCGCAATGATTCCTGCCAGGCTCCTGTTTTTTGATCCCGACTCTAAACTCTATATGTGACCCGACAAATTGTTGAGCGAAGAATTCTGGTAACTCTTTTCTGTAAAATCGCGCGTGTACTTTCAAAAATACGTCATCTATGTATAATCAGATATGATTCCAAAAGATGCCTCGTGCGCGTGTGTTTGTCGTTGTATTATTCATTTCGCGATTAAAATTCGAGGATTAACACGTTGTGCTAATTGTTGTCGATGTCGAAATATACGATGTCGAAATTCGGATTATAATAGCTATCTAGCAACGATCGAGCGGTGCTCATCGATGGCAAACAAGTCGTGGGGTGAGAGATAGAAGTCGCGTTGTCACTTGTCGCGAAGATAAACTTTTTCTCCCACGGTGAGAGCGGCGAGGGAAAGCAAAGTCCGTGGGAAAAGGAGATTTTCCCCTTGGCTGGGTTATAATGAGAAAAGTAATTCCAATTTAAATAATATCTCGAAGTGCCGGGGAAAATAATATTCGCGATTACCTGAAACTCGCGGCAGAGGAAACTAATTCCGAAAGATAGCTCAGCTTAGCGATCTTTGTGGGGAGAAGGTCGGGAATGATGCCGATTGAACGTGCCTGGTAAACTCTTTATATAGTACGACTATTACGGAAAACATCTGTCACTCACGCCGCGGAAAACTTTATTATCCGGTTGCATTCGGAGGATAGCCACACGGAGGAGAGACTCCGTCGTCCTCCGAGATTTAATTAACTTCCTGATGCTTCGAAACGCGACGAATGAGATTATCTTTTCCAGCGTTCCGCTAATAGGTTATTCGACTCAGAAACGCGAGAGACACGCGAGAAATGTAAGTACTTACGAAAATTCTTCTATTGCGATGTCTTTTGCACCGATGATCGTTCCCGATCATCGCGTTACACTGGCATTGATCAGAGGTTCGTTTCAATCGGGAAATTATCGAGTACTTTGTTTATCAGCAAGAATAGTTTCGCAAATTTCAAGTCCGTAAACTTACCAGCTATCTTATTGCAGCGGAGAACACTTGCCGGGACACCGTGACGTACGTCGCCGTTATAACAAGCCAATGGTGCATTATCAAGTCACCAACTCCAAGAGTAAACACCACCGTGTGCTCGTATTCGGCAGCACTTTCATACTAGTCCGAAAATTTATCCTCGGAATTCCCGCACTTCCTGACTCGTGATTAAGTTATCACGATAGTGATTCGGACATGGCGCTGCATTCTGTCCGGCATCGCTCCCAGCCGTAAGATAAATCAAGATCTCCCGCGTGTTTTTTTGCGGTATAACGCACTACAGCGTGTAAAAACCTTTCTCCAAGTTCAATTATGTTGTTCAGCAAGAAACATTAAACATGGATCGTTAAACGTGAATCGGATATATCCCACGCGAGTTTCTATGCGCGTTCGTTCTCTTGACACGTTTAATGTTTTAAACCAGCGAAACGGTGTGTTATGCGAACAGCGTTCTTTTTACGGATTAAAATTCAATTTCTTAGTATAGTTCGTAACACTGAGTTGGCTCGAGCGCGATTCAAAGTTTCGACTTTGAGAAATTAATGAGTAAAGAAGGAAGCGAGGAAGAGAGAAAGAGATGCGCCGGCGTGCATCAAATTATTTGCGTCGAACGTGCGTGGCGGGTCGGATAAAGCGATATCGGACGGATATTCGAGGGAAAAGAGACCACTCGCCGATTCTCTTGCAAAAATTCAATGTTCCATCGGAGCCAATAGCGCCTGATCTGCATCTTCGCAAAATGAATATCGGAAGCTATACGAGCGCGCATCGATGAACACCCGCATATGCTCGCGGAATATCAACCGAGCGATTAAATCGATTCCACCATGCGTTTACATAAACAAATATCGAGATAGCTGTCGATCTTTATTAACTAAAGCGGGTTCAATCAACCTTGCAGGAAGAAAGGCAAACAGCGAGATGGTTATCTCGAAGACTAAACGCCTCCTGCCGAGGCATGAACGTTCGTCTTGCGTAGAAGGAAGTTTTTACCGTGGATTTTACCGGGCATCGTGTCGCCGGGGTCACGACCCCGTTGTCGTCGATTAAAACAGCCATGCACTGGCGAATTTTCGGCGAAACACCGACCGCGGGTGTCCAATTCTCTGGCGAATGACGGCGCGGTAGAACGGGAGTGAAAATACCCGCCAGCTTTTGTGAGCTGTCGAAGAAAACCTCAGCATTGCCGGGATGCAAGGGGATACATGGCTCGTCTCAACCGCGAGAAAAGGAAATTAAATAGATAACATTTGCCATCGCGAGGAGACGAGACCTAATCGGTCCACGACCGCGCGAGACAATTTCATCTGCCGCTAACGACCAGCGATACGTTTGAAGTTTACTCGTTGACTCCTGTCCGACCGCTGGAACGGGGATGGGAAAAGCGCGACGTACATTCTGCTTGATATCTAGTCCCCTCTCGCATGTTTGTACAAGCTCTCAGGGACGCGAGTTTAACGCGGTCGCTGTCGACGTGGAAGATAAACGCGGTCTTCTGCGTTTCGTAACGACAGTCCGGCGAAAAAGTGGCCGAATGGGGAGAGAAAGAGCGAACGAGCATGCGAGCGAGCGAGCAGAAGAGAGATGAATTTATCACGCTATGGGAAAAACTTTCTCTAGCACAAAAAACACAGTACACGCGTATATATGCGACTGTATACGTGAGGTTGTGAATGAATGTGGATAATTTAAGCTAACAATTTAACGAAATGTAAATAAGATGCACAGGACGCAGTCGCTCCGTCTTTTATCTATTTTTTGTCCACTCATAACTGACGAAAGTAAGACTTGTAATTTACGATGGTTAATTCACCGCTTTTGCGCGAGCGCGACAACGTTGTTCGTAAACGGATTCTACGGATTCGAGGAGTTCCCGTTCGATTCTTCTTAGTTTCCCGCGGAAGAGAATCCTCGGTGAGGGAAAAGGACTCGTCGAGATTGGCAGCAATTCGAAGCGCGACAAAGTCATATGCATTTTCTCTCCATGGAACGCAGAGAAAGTTAAGATACACAGGCGTATCCGAAACGCGTGCAGGAAGGTACGCAAGGATCGCGCGTTAAAGTCCATTTCCGCGGTGTGCAAAGTAGCGCTCCGTTAGCATCCGGTAACACCGGAAATGAGAAAAGGAATTTCATAGTGAGAAATTCATGTGAGAAATCCGAGGGTGCGTTTCCTTCCGCTTGCACTTTTTCCCTCGCGTAGTATAATACGTTACACGAAGCACACGACGTTATCGTTGACCCAATTGACGTAATCGACTAATATAATCAGCGAGCTCTCATTCATTACGACTTTATGTAATGGCACGTAAGAGGTCTTGATCGTGGAATGAGAGAGGGACGGAGAGAAAGTAAGAAAAGATAGCGTTTCCCGTTAACTCTTTATTCCAGAGAATTATCTGGATAGTTGGAGGTGGTTCGTTAGAACATACGTTATCGACGAATCCCTGTAATATTCGTCATGGAATTAATCACCATTCTCCAAATATCCGAGACGTTCGTCGAAGCGAGGCAAAAATCGCAGAGCAGCCGCGCGAGGATTTTCGTCTCCACGGAATGGATACCAATGACGCGGCAATTCTGTTCTCGGTTTGACTCGTGTCGGCTAAAGAAAGAAACGCATCTCGATGAAACATGCACAGATCGTAACGGTTATACGAGAATCGTGAAAGCGCATACATGCCCTGCTACCGCGAAAATCTGCAGAAAGGCCGCTGCGATACCACGCGAAGTAAAAGCGAACGATTTGAGGATTTTTCTGACTTTCGTCGCGACTCGACGGAAGTCGAACGCGAGGAAATGCGGAGAACGAGATTCGAGAGATAGGAGGCTGATTTTAAAGCTTATGCGATTGCGGACAACCACGTGTGTGATGAGATGCGATTAGACAAGTTAGATCGGTCGAATCGAAGCATCATCGGAGAAGTATCACGATCGAATTGAGATAAATGAGCTGTGCTGCTTGTGGAGTATAAAGATGGCACTGAAAATGTGTAACGTAACATTGCTTGACAAATGAAACTGCGAAATCGTTTTCCTTTTTATGTCTCGTTTACTGAATTATTATCCTTTTTGGATATTGTAATAGAAGAGCTTAATTTACGATTATTATTATATAATATATTATCCTAAAGGAATTACTTTCCTTGGGTTTACGTGATGTTTTTACATTCCGATTATCCAATGAAGAGGTAATCAGCATAGTGATATACTAATCACTAAAGAAATTATTTTATTGCATGCTATGTCAAATATGTTAGGCAGATTTGTATTTCAAGCGTTTGATTGAGTTCGCAAGGATATATCTCGAAAACATAATTCCTAAGGATATGCAAAGTATTTCTTCTTTTAGCTTTATATATTCAAAACGTTGCAATCTTGCAACATGTTATCTTTGACATCTGCAAGATTCTGCATCAAGATTTATCATCGCGTAACTTCTGTGAATTGAGCTCGAGATTGACGCGCACAATGAATCTTTTTAGGAGTTTGATAAATAAAATTATTTATTAAATATGTTGCACGCCGTCAACTCGGATACCTAGAGCTGTGACGAAATCCGAGTCTGACGCGTCACCGTCATGGCTCGTTATTGCTCGTAATAATCGTCGATCGAACAAGCCGTGCAGTATACAGACTTCAGCGAATTTCAGATTTCGATAAATATTAACGCGATCTAATTTTATCGTCAATTAATCCTTATCTGCACAGGACAGAATATAATTACACACGAAACAACTCTAGATGTACAAATTACCTTCCGAGAGTCTCTCAGTTTTCTCTACATTCAACAAATCAATGTATGTAATCACTGCGAGCGATCTTCACGAGATCCTCATAAAACACGAGGCAAAGATTCAAACGGGAAATTGAATAGCAGGATTTGTCGTTAGACGCGACGGTGTATGAATTCGGAGTTTATTGCGTAAGGAGATGATAAGAAGATGACGTGGACGTAATCCTGCCACATTTTAGAAAACGTGCAACCACCTCAAAGCCGGAGATCGCGCGGAGGTGACGCAAGATACGGAAGAGGGTAAGCTAGTACCGCGGAAAGGGAGTCAATAAGCAGATTTATTTATCACACGTGCGCGTCGAGACAACCCTCGAGAGATCCCAAAGGATATATGTCGTCGTCAGCATAACGGCGTATCAAGCCGTTCGTTTCCGTCTTCGTGTTACGCGGTAGTTCACGGATCCAGGATAACCAACGCGTATCGTTGGAATGATTCGAGGATAATGAGTATGTGTATGTGTGTGAGAGAGGGAGAGGAAGAGGGAGACGTACCTGGATGTACATATATGTATAAAAGAGAAAACAGCGTTCCGGCCTACACTTAAACGTTCTTAAAGAAACATCAAGCGGAACCCTCTTTTATGATCTCGTCGGAAATAAGGATCGTATCCCGAAGCGTCCAAGCTGCATGTCAGCGGCTTGGGATTTAAAATATTAAATCAAGCAGGAGTCCTCCCCTCTCCATATATGAACTCTTTGCACGGATTCTGAAGGAAATGAAGATAATTCGTGAGATTAATACATTTCTCTCTGAGCCTCGAATGCGACCGGCGCGTATTTGACCTAACATGAAACACGCACGATTTCGTCCATCGGTGCTTGTTTCTCGGCGATTGGAAATTCAGTCCTCTTCCCCGTTCTATCTGTAAATAAATAAGTAAATAACACAAGAATCCGATTCGCGGCAGTTGCACATGTAAACTCCGGCACGTGGAAATAAATAAGATCCAAACCCGGTGGCTCTCTCACGACGCGCGCGTCACGTGAGAATATCCGTCCGCTCATATTTCCGGCGTATTCCGTCTTCCAGAATCGTTTCCTCGAATTGTATTCGACCGCTCCTGGTCAGGAAGCTCCTTAAATAAACAAAACACAAGAGACATATGAAGTACAAGCGCGATACTGAACTATACATGCCAAGAGACAGGTCGCGCGTAACTTGCGTTACGCACCTCTATAAGGTGCTCCTCCTGTTGATCACATTTGCTTCTCATCATAGCTCACATTTGCTTCTCAGTAGCCGACTAATAGCTGCTCAGCAAGGTGTGGTAGATCGGACAGCCTCGAGCAGAGACTGATTAGATTCAATCACCCGCACGAGCAATTGATTGCGATTAATGCCTCCATAGAATTTTCACAGCTAGTTCTTATAATATAAAAAATCTTATAGTATAATAACAAAAGACGTAAAAATGAATGTATCGAGTAAACGAATGCAAACTGCAAATAGAGGATATGCAATCGCGTGCATTGGCGCGAGCAGTTGATTAAAATCAACCGACAATATGTCATCTTCTCACCTGAGCGGCGTTTCTCTTTTTCTTTCTCCCTGCTGATAGATACATCATGAGGAGTCGTTATCGTTCAAATAATCTGCGAAACTGTTCACCGCGTAGCTGTTCGTGGTTCTTTAGCGATGGCGAACGCGTTCATTCTGAACAGTTTTCTGAAGAGTTTTAACGGAACTGGCGACGCAGGCGATCGTGGCGAGCCGAGCAACGTCGCTAGATTTTATATTTGCAACGATTTTATCGGAAGCGGCAGAACGCCGAAGGATCCTTTACTCTCTACGCGAATATCGTATTGACATCGCGCGACAACGTATCTGCGTCCCCAAGCGCTCCGGAATGCTGCGTATTGTATTGTATTTGTATCTCGGATCGCTACGAGAGTCATCGGCCCAGAACATACAGTGCAAGATGCATCCAGCGAGCCAGGCGGGAGCTACACAGTCATTGCCTCGGTATCTATGTACATTTGATGCCGAGCGGCATGGGAATTATGATATGTGTGTCATTATGAGAGTTCCAAGAACGACAGATCGCTAAATCCGAGTTTTTCTTGCCGCGACAACGGCCGGAGAGGAGAAGCAGCGCGCGTGTTTCTCTCTTCGGAAATTAACGCATTGCAAAATGCGATTACAGTTTGAGACACCTCTCAGGAGCCTGCGTTTGCATTTTTGAGATGAATCCCCGCGTCTATGCTGGCCTCGACGATGTCGCTGTGGATTCATACGCGCGCTCCATGCGGCGAGAGCCGCTTATTTAATTCGAAGAAATCGATTTAGTGCTCAAGCTACAGCGCTATTCACTGCTATCGCGCAGAGCTCTCAAAATGCACCCTTCTCTGTTCTCTCCTTCCCGTACACCAACGAGGAGGAGCGTACGGTCGATTCGGTACACCCCGTATACCCGTACGTCAGTTAAGGATACGTCTTACAGCTCCTCAGAAAGTCCCGAGGGGCGGAAGGGTGGACGAAGACTACGATCCGTGTCCCTACGTCTCCCTTCGCGCACATGTGCTCTTGTGTACCCTCTTGTGTCTATGTACGTGCATTTGCGCGCGAGCGCGCGCGCCTGTGTGTGTATGTCGGTTCCTCATCGTGCTCGATGTAGGTACTAGGACGGCGGCTTATCTCTACGAGCTCTCCTACAGGAGACTGAAGTGGAGTAAGCCATATCCCCTATCCACCTCGAGCCTTACGACGCGGCGATGACGTTTCCACTGTCTCCATCCTGGCGAGCCGATTCGCCGTTGGTTACCCGCGACGAATTATCACGATCCGGCGTGGTTGCTCGTAGCATGATTCAATGCCTGCTCGATAACGGTCACCTCCCTCTTCTCTTCGGTCTCGTCGATCGGACGATCTCGCGGATTAGACAGAGTGAGGGATGCGTTTCAGCCTCACGGGTGCGTCCGATTTTCGCGTGTCTCGCTAATGGGATTCGCGATACGTCGGACAAGCTGCGGCTGGAATGATCCTCTCGATGATCGATGATAAGGTATCATCGTTCCTTATCATTCGTTAGATTCCGTGTGCACAGTGTTCTTATAATGAAGCTAAATCAAATTTGGAATTATTGAATGAGTGCTCGGATTGATTAATCAAACTCGTTGTCTCATTGCGAGATGAGAAATAACAATGTTAATCGTTGTTATTAATTGCAAAGAAATGCGCTTACGACACACACGAGATGTTTTTTAGCACTTTATCTGCGGCTCTGCGGAAGTAACGAGGATATTTATGTAAAACTTAAATGATCGATTTAAAATGCTCATGTATTTATGATGAAACGATGATTTAATGCAATTAATGCAAAATCGTTGCCATTAATGATAAATGGAAAATCGCTAAATTATTGTTGAGCCGAGCGCAACGGATTACCTTTATTCGACAATCTCCATACGCTCTATACATTTTACGCGAAATATCGCAGAGGCAGTTAGCTCGACAGTGCAAAGAGCGCGCATACTTAATCGAAAAATCGCTAGTTTAATCAAATTCTCCCGGGATGGTATTTAACAGGCGAATAAGAAAGGGAAACGCGCAGTGAATTAATATTCAATCGCGAGATTAAACTCCCTTCTCTAGGTAGCGTCTGAAAATGCAACCGTGCCTGTCCGATCTGAAGCATCTTTCCTTCGGATCTTCCAGCCGTCTGATCTCTTCCTCCTTGTTTATTATCCCGATACGTCGAGATCATACCCATCCCCCTCGCCTCGCATACATCGCATATTGCGAAGATATCCTTAACGAGAGGATCCTTGATCTCTCAGAGACGCTGAAACGATCAACCTCGCCGCGTTTTTCTCTGACACTCACCGTTATCGGAAATTCATTGCGATGCCGCGTGCGCACGCGCGCGCGACTTCCGTTAAAATTTTCATGGAACGGCGATATATCGACTGCATAAAGTCGAATCGAGTCGTTTCCGAATCCTGTTGGAATATACATGCGCTTGCACAGGCACGATTCTCTGCTTAAACGGACCACTTTGCGCGTTCTGGAAAAGTCTGTTTACGTTCTTAAATTCTTCGATGACTCTTCAACGTCGATTTCAAACTTTTCTGAATTCAGAAATGTCAAATCAATGGCGAGCTTGGCAATAAAGCGGGCGTTCTCGAGGGATGAGGTCTCTACGCGTTTGTCGAATAACGCAAATTAGTGATCTGTATGATGAAAATTAGCAAGAGCAGTAGAATAAAACTGAATTATACGATTTAATTATTTATTTAATCTCTTTTAACATCAAGTTATTACGAAAAGATAATAATGCTCAAGCACAGCCTTATTATCTTCAAATACTCCTTCCGGCATTTTCTGGACATGCTGATCAATTGTTCGCGCTATCGAGAACATGGAGCTGATCCCTACGAGATTCCTGCATTTCTCTCCTGCGAGATACAATGAAATCGCACGATGTAAGCATATCGACTCGGAGCAAACTTCGTCGATTACAACTCGCGAAGGAAATGCAGGCGGCGTTATTGCGAATGATAAAAGCGCAGCGGGACGGCAGTCTGCTGGGCGAAGCCGCAGCCGCGGGAAATAAGATAGAGCACGATGCCGCGGACGAGATGGAACTGGTGCATTGGGATGCGCGGCGAGACGTTACCTTCGAAACAGCATAAAAATGGCGCAGATGAGACCGCGCTTGAGAAAAAAAGGCGCCCGGTTCAGCATTTCCACCTGGAATTATCCTCGAAGGCGTCGCATCTCGGAATACGCACCATCGCCCAATGGGGCGACGTGGAACGTGAAGGAGGTGGAAATGTCGTCGCGACGTCGACGACGACCACGAGGACGTAAATACCATTCCGGCTTGACTGGCTGCGCGAGGATGGCCCGCGCGAGCCAAGCACGATGCAAGCTTTGCATATTAAGCCGCGATATTAAAGCGAAGCAATCGCGACGTGATGGGGGACGAATCCACCCCCTTACGCAATAATGAAAACAATAGCGAGGCGATGCGACGAGGGCCTCACAGCGGGGAGTCCGGCGAGGCCAAGATCGCCCGAGAGACGCGTCGCCTTCTGCTCGTCCTCGTTCTCGATTTCGCGAAATTCTTGCGGATACTCCCGCACCGATTTCCTCTCGCATCGTCCTTAACGCCCGAACCAGCGAAATCCCGGAGGGATATTCCCGACCGTGTTGCACGCGAATATTTCCGCATGGAGTAATTTTATCGCGCGTATACGGCGCTCGCATTCGCGGCGCTCTAATTGATGCTTGACGAGAAGAGACACACGAGTGGCTCGAGCTATTTTATGATAGCACGACGAGGGACTGCTTGAAAAAAGCGCACGGCTCGTGATTTCTCTTTATTCGCGCTCGCGAGATAGATATCTGAGATCCTGCGAGAGGATGAAATTTCGTGAGATCTTTTGATGCTACAATTTGGCAGACAAATTTCCTGGAAGGACGATTAATTCAGGTAATCGTTTGGAATAAGATCGTGGAGAAAAGAGATAAAATTTATTTACAACGCGATATCCAGCTTATCCATACGTATATACGCGCGTACGTATATAGACGACCTATCAACAGGTCTCGTGATCGATGCCGTGTTTTTAATAATTCCAGTTTTTCTCGTATAAAACGTAAAACCGCAAAAACTTGACACAGCGATGTGCAAAAGTGAAAAATGCTGTCCATCGATGACGTGTCGACCTGCTGACCTAATTGACTCTATCATAAATCCAGGCGAACCGTTAGCGACGCGGATTTCGCGGATTTGGGGATACGGCTTTGAGACTTTTCCACCGGATGTTTACAATACCGTTCAAGATATTTACAATGTAGAGTTGCGACTTTAAATGCTTCGCGAGCTGCAAATCCGCAACATCCGAAATATACATACATATATAAGACGTCAACATATGAAATATTTCACGAGATTTAAAACGCGCTGCACGGAATAATGACTGCGATAGCTGCTTGAATTATATTTGCCGTTTGCTGCACATTCTCGCATAACGATCCTCGCTCACCTAAACGTAAGCCCATTTTTCTACGTGGTAAAATATTGAATGACGCGACAAGTAATTTAGATATTTCTAAATTACCAGACACAGAAAGAAATGGAGAAACTTCACGGCAGAAGTCGCGCGATAACGACAAATTTACAAAAAACTTTAATCTCGATTTCAGATTTATCGCGATTGCTATTCACGCGCAGCGTGTTAGTGTGTATATTACTCGCATTCTCATCAGAGTCTCAACTCGTGGATCAACTCACAATTTAATTTCGACTTCGATCGAGCTTGAGTCGCTTGACCAGCATGGCATTCCAGTGTATCCGAAAACGCGGCGGATGCTATGCAGCCTCAGCTTTCGTCGCTTTGTTCGTTATGTCCAAAAATACAGGCGCTTATCGCTCCGCGATAACTGCAAAATAATTTATTTTCTCTTTTTTTTTCTTTTTTTCTTTCTTTTGCTGAGATAAATAGCAGCGAAGGCGGTCCCACGTGGGCGCGGCTCGATCCGGCTCTCGAAGCCGGACATCAGTTATCGGGGTGTTATCAGCCCCCGTGGTGATTGATAGCGAACGGGCTTTTATAATAATTGCTCGATCGCGCCGGACGTATATTAGGCCGTAATTGTTTACCGCAATTTGGCGGCTAAATATAAAGTCCGTCACGCAGCTCGGGTTTCGAGGTAGAGGACGACGTCGATTAATATGATTGCAGCTCGTTGAGACGAAGGAGGCTCGCTTCTCCAAGATTAATTAGGAGGGCGCGTGTATACTCCTAATGCAAAAGTTAAGCTTGCATCGCACGGAGCTTTTTCCGTTAGTGGCTACCTACGTGCGTATCTCTCGTCTGACTGGCAAAAAGCTCCAAAGGCGATAAACTGCCTCTTGGCGAGTGCGCGCGGAGTATGCTCGTCTCTCCTCTTCTCTCGTGATCACGAGGATTCTTAAATTTCTTTTTCTCTCAGTTTGCGCTTTCTCATGATCGGCGATGGTTTCTGCGACTCTTCGTCAAGTGATACTTAACGTGACAAGAAGTCTTAAAATTGAACGTTTTCAATTAATACGCATTGTAACCACCATAAGTTCTTGCACGATCTTTCTTGTAACTTTCTTATCACAGCGTATCATATATCGTTTGTATCTCATCCGGGAGACATTGTTCTATGATAATTGATAGCTATTAAAGCACGGATTGAATAGAATAAGCACGAGAATTAGCACGAGAAAACAGAGAGCAGAATGGTAAGGAAGATAATTTGGATCGAATCGTTGAAAATAATTTACGTTTGTCATTTTATTTATGAACTTTGCATTCATGTATACTCTACAGTGATAAAATTAATGGCATATTTCAGTGAATATTCTTCGGCGAAAATTAAACGAAGTAATACGAGACGTCTATCACGACACTCCATTTCGGTTGAAATTACTCTTAGGGACGAGTAAATTAAATTAAATTAAATTAAATTAAGTAAAATGATACTGACCGCATACGACGCTCCGCGCCGCGTGTGAAACTATGCGTTTCCAACTCCGGCGATTATATCTCATCATGTAAGATTCAAACAAAAAAATAACGTTTGGTGCTGAGGTATTATTTATGATCGAAACTTGATTCGTGACACATTGCATTTATAATCTTTAGATCCTTCAGAAAAGATCTTTATGAATTAATACGAAATTAACCCATCGAAGATGAGACAAAAATTTTTTACGCGCTGTTTTAAAAACATCAACGCATCCCGGATAAATGACGCGTTCGTTTCCGCGATCCTTCGCGTTGACATTTGTTTGCCGTTTCACGGGTCACGCAACGGTCCTGTTGCATTCACAGTTGAATCCGCGGTATAACTATCAAGCAATCGATATCGCATGATATAATCCTATTTACCTCGTTAGGCACAGGTGAAACGTTAATTCCTCAGTCCCCGCATTGGCGTGCCCGATTCTCCGATTCCCTCCGCGCCAATCCCTTTGCCTTTACTTGTCGGATATGTAACAACATGACTGGCGATGGCATTTATTGTACGATTTTCGCGCGCTGAATCGAGATGAATCCGTGGCTTTCTTACGTCGATCTCGATCACGTTTTGCGACATGTGCCCCGTCGCCGAAACGGACGAAACGGGGGTGGCAGCGATCCCGTTCGAACGGGTGGCAATTCCAGGGCATCTCGCGCTTTAATGAGGTGAGACGCGCCGAATGGTCGAGAGCGCATGGGGTATTATTCGGGGCAGGAGATTTAAAGTTTAGCCGACTCCGTCGTCGGACCCTCGCAGCCTTCGTGACTGAGGGATGTCGCGCGTAAATAATATGCTAATCCGTACTGCCCCTCCGTCAGCCCGGCGCCACCCTCTTTGTGCTCGTGGATTCTCTTTCTTCTCGCCGCCGGTGTCCGTCTCCGCTCCCTTTCTCAACTTTTTTTCCTTTCTCCCTTCTTCATCCCTCTCTCGTCACTCTCGACGCTCTCTCGAACTTCTCTCTAATCTTGCAAAAGGCTAATGCATGTTATTCAGGCGGGGTGACAAGATCGACTTGGAATTCATTCGTGCAGCAGCACTTCTTCTTTCCGAACGGTGCTGCTATTTGAGAATATAATCTCTTGATGCCCAAGGTTAATTTTTATGAGACTTTAAGAAACGCACGGGACGACCTTCCGTGAAGAGACAATCCGCGAAACAGACTCGGGATACACTTCGGTGATTCGGTAAACCCGCTCTTACAACTACGTGCAATTTACATCGTGTACAAAATGCAACAGAAAGTTCGCGCTGCTCAGAATGTTTGCGGAGCGGCCGCCAATATTGGCAGAATATCGATGTCTAATGTCACGGTTTGACTATGCCAGACCGTGTTAATATTATCCTTGGGATATAACGCCGATAATGATGTACATGAATAAATTGGTGCGACATTCAAAGCCAGCAACAGACAATATTGATGAAATATAATTACCCGCATAGTTGCCCACACGTCACATGAGCATTGATATAAAGAGAGATATCGTTTGCTTTACCGTTGATGCGAATAAGTGCATGTGACATTGAGAATCAAATCAGCTCTCGCGAGGATTGCGATTCACATATGCTGCAGCAACTGTCTTCGCGAACGATTCCCTCAAGTCAAGCCCGATTTATACCGCTCGAATTTGTTCCTTAACTTCGATTCACAGCCTCAAATTCATTCGAGATGAATTTATCGCACTCGTATGGCGTATCTATCGCGACAGTAACGCTCTTTAAACTTACGATGTGGCAGTAAAAAATAAATAAAATCAAACGAGTGGACGATATCCTATTGGCGAGTACTAACATGGAAATTCATCGACGAGAATAAAATACAACTGGGAGAAATGATGTCCGCTGTATACAATGTGTCCGCGAATGTCTCAGCGGCAATCTTTTCGCGCGAGAAAGCCCAGCAGCGTGAATTCGCGATGGTCTTTTTGCGCGTGTCTATCTACAACGACAACTCTCGCTAACTTTTCCCACGGAAAAATTCTTCTAAAGGTCGCTCCGAATGCGCGCGTCCGCGTATGCCGCGTTTTCTTTCGCCCACAAATTCTTTGATCGATTCGGCATCGATGTCTCTGCCCGAGGCAGCGCGGCGCCTCGTAATTTACAACGAACCTAGGCGCAGGGAAGCCTTTTGCGAATTAAAAAGTATCTTTCTTCTCTTATTTGTCCTGGCGAAATTTTAATTTTCAGACTTCAATGCAGTCTTATTTGAGGCGCGCGTTGTAGTGTCGGCAGGGGAAACGTCACGTAATTGAATCTCTAGTCTAGGGAGCATCCTCTTCCGGATTAATCAATTTATTCGTGATTGCGAGATCAGATGCAGTGAATTTGAGACATCCTGTACACCGGAAAATCGAAGGTAAATTGCCGAGCACAAAAGGGGCAGACCTATCGAACACAGCCGCAGGCGGAGAATTCCAATGCGAACGGACAGTTAACACCCTGCCGAGATGCAATTTTTAGAATTCAGAAAACGTCTATCTAATTATCGAGCGTTATATAGGATAGTTATATCGGATAGCGTCGGTTTCTTTCAGATATTTGCACTGTTATCGGATATCTCATTATCACGGAGATATCTCGCCGAAACGAAATCAAAACGGGATAAGAATATATTTTACATGTGTTTTACACATACAGATATATCCGAGATAAAGATAAAAGAAATACAAAACATTCGCGAAGTTATCCGAAATTATTTGATTAAACCATCGAAATTCTACAGCCGTTTCTTATCGCGCGCTATTTTCAAGTATGTATCCAAATTCCAAAACTTTCCGATATGTTTTATTGTCCTTCGCGCACGATAAGAGGAAAATTTACATAGCATTTTAAAAGAATCATAGATACACCGGGAAAAATGAGGATTGAGTACGATGGCTTTAAAGTCACTGATACGTTTGTCCCGCGCGAGAGGATATCATCCGCGTTTGCTTCTATTTACAAGAAAACAGGACCAGGATGAAGGGACGTAAGAGAGGGATCGAGCAGTCAAGGGAGGAAGTCTCGTCGCGGATTGAAGGCAACTTGGGCTGCAGTATATTCTTATGTAGGCCTACCGAGTAGAGTTTCGGCAGCTCCCCGAGAAAATTTACGAGCACCGAGCTGATGGGGTTTTCGTGGTTGCCCGAACCCGCCACCTAATATCTTTACAAGGACTCCCCGGAACTCGCATCAGCCGCTTTTCCCTTGCTCGTGGCATATCCAATGTCTCTGTCAAGCACATCGCAAACATGTCCGCGTAATGGAGCGATCTCTTTCTCTCTCCATCTCGCGATTGCTCTGTTGCTCTATCATTACGTGATCGCACGTCTGTAATATACGGATAACACGATCGTCATTCTTGAGCCGGCGAAATGATGATTGTCATGAGAACACATGTGTAACTTTGGTGTGTAATTATCAAGAAAATAAGCGAGCGGCATATTTTCTGCACATTTTCAGATGGAAAAATAAATCAATTGCGTAATGAACTAATATTTTCTCATTAATATTTCTTAAAGAAATTCAAGATAAATTTCTAATCAAGTTCGATTAGGCTGAATTTTTAATTGAGATTTCCGAATGTAAAAAAATTCTAGGGAATGATTCCCTGATTCTAGGGAAATTTCCCTTATTACCTCATATTTTGTGTATTATTTACGACGTATGCGTCTATATTTCTTCGTCATTATTCTTACGTTGAATTATTTCGAGACTATTTAGCATATATAAAAGATATATTTTAGCTAACGAGTAGTTGTACCGGTATCATTATTAATTGTGGTTAAATTAATTTCTTACTCTTTTATTTTTGGTTGTGAAGAGAGCGCACTGTATGGCGCTGGTTATAATGATGATCGACGATGCATATACTAATTAGCTCTTTCAGTTTTGCACATCAGCTCACAGTTTTACACAGTATAATATTCGGTTCGGTGTTGTATTATACATTTTACCATCTTGTATGAACGTGCGCATCAACGTATAATCATCAGAAGATCGATTTTATCGGTATAATTAGTTCAAGGAAAAACAGCGCGTGTCACACAGATCGCAGAGTATGGCTCGGGAACGTGTTTGTCGAACGCTCAAGAGAGCTCGACAACACCATTTTAAGATGGTCGAATTTTTTTCTCATACCTTTGTCTTCTTACAAAGCATCGTCTCTCTCTCTCTCTCTCTCTCTCTCYCTCTCTCTCTCTCTCTCTCTCTTCTTTTCTCTGAAAGGAAACAGCTCTCCTGCTTCGAAACCCTCGTCCTTCCCGCCACTTCCGTTCCTCCACGATGCTCGCTCCACGATGCTAGCTTTATCATTTTCTTCTCGATCCCCGCGTAATTTCACCGATTTTCCTTGTATTTTGCTGCCTCCGCCGTTCCTACGGTGTCTCATGGTATGCTCTCACCACGTCGCCTTCTCTCTCATTACGTACTGGCTCTTTTGTTATCCTTTGTGGAGACACCCGCATGCATATGCGCCGGCATACGTTTATTCGCGCTACTCATTTTTCTCAGTTCATCCCCTTATCGTTCCAACCGCGTTTCGTCCTCTTGTGAATATGATATTTCTTAATTCCTACTCACTCGCACGCGCGGCCGCCCTCTCCCTCCCCGCTTCGCTTTGTTATATGCCATTATTCCTCTTATTTCGTCGAATCTCATTCCCCTTTTCTCATCTCGTCGGCGCTGATGCTTCGGCTCCCCTTCTCTCTCTCTCTCTCTCTCTCTCTCTCTCTCTCTCTCTCTCTCTCTCTCTCTCTCTCTCTCGTTCCCGCTGTACGTATTCTTTTCTCCTCCTCCTCTTCTTCCTTCTTGTGTTCTGTCTCGCTCTGTTTCTTTTCCGTTTTGTGTCAATCTAACTCTCGTTCTTTCGCTTTTCTTTCTCCTTCCGCTTCTCTCTTTGGAGCTCCTCCGCCGCTTTTTGCTTTTTTACCGCTCTATTGCGCCTCGTCTCCGTGCCCCGTTCTCCATTATCATTTTCTCGTCAGCTTTTTCTACTTTGTCTTCTCGCACGGTCTTCATTGTACTCCCTCAGTTCCCTCAATCTCCTCGATACACACCGCAACTCGCGCGCCGAGATGGATTTTCATTCCCTGCGTGTCATACCTGCATACGACGGGCTTAAGACTTAAATGGCTCAAGTCAAGCGCCTCGTGTCCCGGAAGACTTAAGCGCGTGCATTCCGATTAAACAGACAAGTCAGCTAATCGAAATAAAGCAATAATATGCGATGCGTAGCCATTCGACTCAAGCGCGCCAGATTTAAACCCGCAAAAGATTTCCTTCAAGCCGATGATTAACTCGATCAGATCGTTCTCGATAACGACACGGCTCGCGCTTTATTAGCAGCAGATAACTATCGCCGTGAATGGCTTTTACCTTTTTTTTCTTTTTTCTCCCTAATTCCCCGCGAACGTCGCGGAAGCGGCTATTGTCCGGATAGAAAGGCTCCTCCCCGCGCGCGTTTAATTCATTTCGCCGATTTCGTATTGTTCCGTGGCTCATTTTTCATCCGGCGCGCGAGTCTATTCGTGATTCCCTTTTCGTTTTCAGTAATCGAACCCGTGGCTCGTGCCGAGTTTCAGAGATCTCGCGGGCTCTTCCAGATGTCTCGCGCGTTGAGACGACCCTGCTTTCTGGGAAATATCGACGCATAAGATGATCTGGATTTAGAATTATTAAATCCTGCGATTATAATGATGTGAACTAATGATTTGAATAATGTCATCACAGTAGAGGATATCTTTAATTTTATTAATGGCATTTGAATTAATAATATGATATTAATAATTTTAAAGGAATTTTGGGATATGTGTTTATACATGAATATGAAACGCGTTTGATGAAATGATCGTACGAAAGTTTATTTAATATAAATCAGCGCTATCATAAGTATTTGAAATAAATGTTCCTTTAAAAGATATTGAAGCCTCAGTTCGTTTTGGAAAACGGTAATTATCTTTATGAACATTAAGGAAATTAGAATTTTCGTTTTTGGCAATTTACTAATTATGTTTGCGTTAAATATTATTGTAACAACATACAAACGACTACTTCGTGATATTCAATTATATCGAGAAATGATGAATGAAGCAGGTTTTACACTCTCGCGCGGCTATCGGCGGCCGCTCTTTGCGCGCCATTAAACGGGCCCGATAATGATTTTGAGGTATTAGCGTTATCGTGTTTTGGAGCAGCCCTGGTGACCGGCCAATCATCTGGGGAAGACACTAGTTCAACTTTCTTTCAATCGGAATCCGTGATCCCGCTCGGAGATAGAAAGGATAAATTACTTCCCTTGTGAGTGAAAAAAATTCAATTAAAAATGGGGGAGGCTGCGGACGACAGATGGTTTCAAAGGAGGAATAAGCACCGTTCAGTGATTGGGGACTGAAAATCGCCGATTTGGAAGTATTTCAGAGAAATTACGAAGGCACGGATCCGCGCTTTAATGCCGTTTTCCATGACAGTCCGCGAAAACGGCAGAACGTACTTAGAGAATGTGATTTTTGCATTTCCAAGCCAAGTGCACGCTCGATTCGCGCCGGTCCCCCTTCTGATGTGGCGATTTCTGCTTTAATTACCCTTCCCCTTCCCTGATAAATCCACTATAGCTCAGGGAGGGTCAATGCAAACGGGAAATCCACATTGGCGCGATTGTTGACGGCGTAGAAAAAAATGTCGCGGATTACGTTCAAAATCTTGGCCAGCTCTCCGCTTCTTGCGCGACGTTGACATACCACCCTTGCAGCCGTGATTCATTATCGCTGTCCTTATGAAGGATCATTAATATTATCCTATGGACAAGCTAACACGCTTCGGCACTAACTAGCGCTACAAAAAACTGATACAATGGCAATATAGCTAAATAACAACATGCAGGCGTGACGCACCTTCCGACCAATATATAATGCCGATACTTGTCCGGCGCTCGTTTTACCGGAGCTATTTTATATTGAAAGAATTAACGAATTAATGGCAAGCGTGCCCGCATACGAATATCTCGCAAAAATTGCATCGCGTTCGAGAAAACAAAAGAACAAAGTTAGTCCCGCGTCTCAATTGAGTTTCATAATTATGTCGCCAACTTGTAAAAGGCTTGTTTTAACGTTTGTCGGTTAGCGGCTGCAAGTTAGCGGCCTTTGTTAATAATTCCAACCAGGTGACAAAGGATCATTAGAGTTCTTTTGTTCGCGTCGGTTACGCTCGCACGAAATGGTGCGTTCGCTCTACACGCGTCGCAATAAAATACACTGTCTAATAACGTACAGCCCCTAATGGCTCTAATAAAGTGGCACTCTGGCACTCGACGGGGGAGTAGAAGGGGAGGAGGAGAAGGGAAATTTTAAAACGCGGTTGCAATCATAATTACGCGCGATCTTTGGCGCGCTGGACAATTTGCAGATACACTACATACCTCCGTAATGCAACGTGCATTATAATCGCGCGAGACGCCCATAAAACGTAATCAACAAGCGCGAGAGAGAGACAGATATAGAGAGAAAGAGAGAGAGAGAGAGAGAGAGAGAGAGAGAGAGAGAGAGAGAGAGAGAGAAAACGTGGTGTAAAATATACGGCATACCGGTATAATTTTGGGATAATTTGAACTCTGTGTACGTGCAGAGATATTCCCGTCTCTGCGAGCCGTCATGCTGGAAAATTCTATTTTGCAAATTTCGAGGCAGTTCTCGCGAGAGCGCCGCTCTGCTATTTTTATATCTTGCGAATTCGACATTTTGCAAATGGCCTACGAGTGAGCGAACGAATGATGAAACAAGTGTCGCAGTTAAAAAGTGCCGTTTTCGAATCAGCATCATTTTGCTCGATACCTTTAATTATCTCGATGTAATTACATGCAACATACATTTTTTGATACTCGATTTGGATATCGATCATGTAATTCGAATGCTGTTCATATTTGCAAATCGATCAGCACGAGGTAGAATGAAATTGCGAAAGAAGAATAATGTACCGAGAATATTTAATTGAATTATATGATTGACATGTGCTACATGATTCCGTTATTATTAATCAACGTAATAAAATTCGAGAGACTTCACATCTAATTTATAATTCGAGCAGGCACGAGAGAACGATGCATATATAACAGAGAATTTTTATTATTAATTTAAGAATCGCGGAATTTCGGACACTTTTACCATGAAGCAAAATCGCGATACGATACTTCCAGCAGCGTGGATGCGAAGTTTCCAGTTCCGTTCTTCAATTACGCAAGTAGGATCTTGGACCATATACATATTCCGCAAAATTCGTCCCTCTCTCTTTCACTGTCTCGCTCTCGGAGATATATTGTGTATTAATATCAAAGTGTCAACGCATGCGGCGAGAGCCACGATATCGCTAAAGGATTAATATCTAACCGCGGATTTCTCTTGATATTGCGATTACATATCCCAGATGTTTTAAGTGGAACGCGTGCATTCGAGCGCCGATGCGATGGTGTTCGACGTGGTTCTGATAAAAATTTTATGAGAATAATATTGTGGGAGTAGCAGGTGGTAGCTGTCGGTGCCGCGGCGCTCGCTTCTCGAGATTGCGACGAAAGTTTCGACAAGATTCCACGACTCTATGCATCTGCGAGAATAGAAATGAACATCGCAGTATTTTTAATATTTACCCCTCCGCGAAGAGGCATCGACTGGAAGTTGTGACGTAACCGTAACGTAGTTGTGCGATAAATGGGTGAACGGATGAGATGAGGAAGGGGGCATAGAGAACTGCACGTTTCCGAAATGAGGAGATTACGCGCCAATTATGTAATAAAAATTATGTGGCACATGAATGCAAATAAAAATTCATTCGGATCGCTGGATGCGCGTTTATTGATTCATAATCCCGTCTTTAGTCGCGAGATTGCGTAGCTTAGTTTCACTTATTAATAACTCGATTATTTATTCGCGCTACATAATGCAAGGCACAAATGAAATATGGCGACGTATTCCCGATATATTCCCGATTTCGATGTATTGGCGGGACCGATGAAATGATGAAAATCCCAACGACGGATCCAATGCTTTCTCCCGTCCTGTCGATCTCGTGAGCGCTCTTAGGCTGCAAACTCCGAATCCGAATGGGATCAAGGGATCGCGGGATCTCGATCAGATGAATGGTAGCGGTGTGAAGATATCTTCGTCGTGCTATATACTATCTCCAAGCATCCATATCCTTTACAGGCGAATCGACGGAAAACAAATTCCCAACGGATTCGGTCATTCTCGACGCGGTACTTACGCGCCGCCTGATGCTGCATCGGAATGGCATACGTGTAGCATTTCACGGAAAGAAAAAATAAAAGAAAAAATGGAGAAGTATACCGGAGAAACATAGAGAAAATGCGAAAGTAATTCGTAACGAGATATATAATCAAAACTGATTCGATAGAGTGGAACGCGCAAAAAATGACGCTGGAATTTGATACTTTTATATGCATTTAGAAGCTGCAGTCATAAGAGCTTCGCGAACTTAGCTTTCTTCTTGTGGATAACTTTGCAAACGACGAACTCTCGAAATGTGGAATGTCTTTCTCTTATTTGATTTACTTTAATGGATTTCAGAGCTGATTGTTGATACTTGCCATCTTGAGGACGAATGACGATTCGTGCGGGAAATGATATCGAGATATCTTATCAGTTCGGTGATAAGAGGCGCTAAAACGCCAATGAAGCTAGGGCATTTATGGCGGGAAGGTTATTAACGTAATATCGAAAGTGTGAGGAGCACCGGTACGTGCAAGCGTAAATAACGCATGGTGCGTTAAACGGCCAAGAGGATGTGAGATGCAGGGGCGAAACGGAATGCGAGATTTACGACGCGACGTATTAAAGATTCACTCGTTTTTGACACAATATTGCGCAGTACAGGATTCCGAAATAATGCATAGCTTTGCATACGGCATGCATATCTCGCGACAGAAGCGGCTCCCCAGGAGTAACATTGAACCTGTGAAGGTATAAGAATAATATCTGTCCCCGGACAGAAAACGGCCAGATAAGAGAATAAAAATCTCGCGGCCGGAAATATAAGGCGGCGCATATATAATAATAACTAACGCGATGAACGATTTCGTCATTTAAGCAGATCGCACTGAGAAAATGAGCCGCCATTGTCCGTTATTGGCCATATAAATCTCTGATTCCGAATCATCGGGCTTGAGATTAAATTTCTGTTCCGAGTATTGTTGTCTGCCGACGGACTCGGTATTATGAAATTCTTTCTACGTTAGTGGATCTTACTGATTCACATTTCTCTTCCTTTCGAATCTACGCGCTACAAGCGCCAAGTGTCGATTATTGCAGGCAATAGCTGTCAAACGTTCATCGTAAATATTCTTGTAAATATTTTAGCGACCATGTGTTGGCCAGTCTCTATATATCCTGTTTCTATGCAAGCGGACAGCCGGATGTACGTATGTACAATAAAACGCGATCGCCGAAATCGTGAACGATATCGGAAGTCGCGGTTCGCTAAACGACGAAACTCGATTAGAGCGCGGCTTAATTAATTAATGTGGGAAGCTTACTGTTCCGCAATCCATCCCGCGGCTTCTACATCGCAGATTAACGCCGCTGTGAGAGACTGTTAAACATCTTACGAATCGCGTCGCACTCATCGTGAATGAACGTAATCGGTTTGCACTTCAAACTCCGTTCGTGCTTTATTTTTCTATTGGAAATCTGGGCAACACTTAATTATTGTAAAACGTTACAACGATTGCCGCGTTACATTACACTTTCGTGATTGATTACCCGAGCCGTTTGCTGCAGAGGCTCTACAACGTAACTCGTTCCGCCGCCGTTAAGTAGCGAAATTAGCAAATAACTGTGTTTTGCGTTGCATAAAAAAAAGAAACAAGGAATAACAATAAACACTTAATTAGCGACTTTAAGAAAGTGGAGAGAAATGGCGATTCGCTTTTGACGACGATAAGTATCATGATACAGAGAGCGCCGTTCTTTGAGATACTGCGAAATGCGCGTCTGAGATGCTGCGAAATTGATGCAATTTTCTTAATTACTCTCATCGGAAGAACGGACCGTTGCCACCTGTCTGCTTCACTCTCGCGATTAAAATAATATCAACGTGCAGTCTTCATTAAGCGACGCTAATTACGTTGACGAGAGAGGGAATCTCGCAAATAACATCACCTATTTCATATTACGGGGAAAATTTATTCGGTTCTCGAACTAGCGACAAACGCGCCTTAAATCGTAATAATCTTACCGAGAACGCGCGAGAATAATCTGAATAACTTTCTTGCGTTTTATGTAAGACCGAGAAGCCGTTTCATTCTCGAAATATTCAACGCCCGGGTAAATTAAAATCCTCTTTCGACAATTAATTAAACCCGGTCTGCGCTCGGAGTGAATACAGAATTCTCGGTATGTCGCATTAAAAATCCACGGCGCAACATCCTCATTTTTTTGTGAATGCTGGAGATTAAACGTTAATCTAAAAAAAGAAAAAAATTAATAAAAAAGGAAGAAGAAGAACTAGCAGTTGCGATATTTCATTTGCAGAAAGAAGCGTTCTACGGGCCTCTATCATTATTCCGCCAATTATTATTTCTTTCCGCTTTTCTTTTTCTTAAATTTTTTCTGATTAAAATCTTGCTTGGATCAACGAGTGCCTCGATCATTAATATTTTCGTCGAGAAACTGTAACCATTTAAACAGTACATTAAGAACAACGCAAATATCAACGAATGCTCTTTCATCGTTCAACGAGAATGATGATGTACTTTTGTATATTTTGAGCTGAGTACCCGGTTTACTTACAATTTCGCAAGTCCATTATGATCGCATCGCAATTAACGTGCATGAGATTCACCGATGCCTTTTAATAATGCGTAAAACTCGGGGGAAATAAGTAAAGTTAAACGGAATCGGCTTTATTCACGAAACAGTCGTCGACGAAGTGAGTTAAGGCTCTTTTAACGATCAATTAAAGATCGCCCCATGCCGTTCGGGAAGAAAACGGAGATTCCGGCACATCCGTGTGTTGGAGAACGCGACGTCCTAAATGAAGAAAAGAGACATTAAGGCGCGAATCATCGATGGGGCGGAACTCGCAGCTCCGAAAATTACTCACACTCAATTTAACTTATTGAGAGTCGCGAGAGACCGCTTGATGGCTCGGGCTGTAATGGCGTAACAATTAATCGCTGAATAGAATTTCCCTGGGTCCTCTACGACTTCCTGTCATTCATCAAAACGCTCCCGGTATTCCTGCAAGTCACATATTGTTCTGCACCTTAACGCCGCTTTTGGATTTCGCCGATGTCAATGAAAGAATTTCATGACGGCCTATGAAAAAGGATCGTGAACACTTTGTCGATTAACCCTTATCTGGCTTGATTTTACTTCAATAGAGGGATTCTTTTGGGATCGTCTTAACCCTCCGTACAAAGTTATCCTGGATAGCTTTGAATCGGTAAAAAATAGAAGAAAATTTTAAGAAAAAGAAGAGAACTTCTTAAGAAAAACTTTAAGTGAAAACGTTTCATATCTTTCATAGCATTGAATATAATATGAGAGATGATTGATACGCCATATTACATAATATTCAATACTTTTATAAAACCTGGTTATTTTTATATTATCCTTACTCTAAACAGATTATTATTTAATTATCAAATTAATAAAATAATTAATTAATTATTTATTTGAAGTAGAATGGATTAAATAATATTATGATTAATATAAAGAAAATGTTTTACAATATTTACAAAGGTATTTCTCTTAAATAAAACACATATTTTCTTCTAATGACACGTATTTGAAATAATAGAATCTCAAGAGTTGTAAATTAAGAAGATAATTATCATTCTAACGATGTGGATTGAACATCTAACAAATTTAATTAATTATTATATATTGAATTAAGTAATGAGTTACTTATTAATAAGTGTGCGTTAATAAGCGTTAATAAATATGCAATGTAGTTATATAAAATTATTCATACGTTTATTTGGACATATTTTAATTTATTATATCTTTTGAAACCAGATTCTTCGAACAGATAATAATTTTTAATTAATTTAGTTATGTGAATGAAAAAAATGTGTCATTAAATAATAAAATTTGTATCTTTATTTAAACGTTAGTTTTAATATTGATGTGTTTAATATTGACTGCAGATATCTTTGTAACAAATGATAAGTTACATTTCGTAAAGTACATTGAAGTAATCAAGATATAAAAGTCCACAGCTGCTGATAAATATTGATATGTGTGAAATTCTAGGTTTCTGCTTTGTCATCAAAATAATCGATAGGAATTATCTTGATCAGTTATCGATACTGCGAAATCGACATTGTTTAATGTTGAAATAGTCGATATAAGAAAATCCATTAAAGGTTTATATAACATTTATCTGCATTTACGTAAAATGTGTGATGCAGTTATCTTAAACGATATAACGTTGCAACTTTATGGATAACGAACACAAAAATACATGCATGCAAGAAATCTATTTCACAAAATTTTACATATTGATTTTATTATTTCGACATGAATAATTATTGACTCTAACTAACGAATAATAAAAAAAAATGAAATGATGGTGGTGTTTAACGAATTTCTCAGTGGATGGTAATGCAATGGAAAACTAAGGTAACTGTAATATCAGCCAATGGCAATATTAAAATGTTTTAGCAATTATACGTTTTATCAACATTTAATAATTCTTACAAATTCTTTGATGATGTAAGTTAATGAATCAAATACTTATGCTTTCAAATGAAAAGTATTTTGTTTGAAGAAAAATTAAAGTATGTAAAGCAATTTACGTATTTTGCTAAAATTCACGATAAGATTATATTCTCTAGGTAATCTACAGAAGATACGGTGTTCTTTGGTGTTGAAGAAAATTCTTCAATATTCCACTAGCTTGTCCAAAAATGCTTTTAAATTTTGAGGATTTTCGGTATTCGCATCTCTCGATATTTAAGAAATATCACACATAAGAGATGAATTTTAAGTTTTGAAATTTTTTAATATTATTGCTATTTTTATTGTCACCACTATTTTTAGTATTCGGAAAAATAAAGATATTCTTTTCTAATTTTATAATAATATCCTTTTTTACATATGTTGAATCACTTGTCTTTATCTTGTTCATTTTGCGTCCGAGCGCATATAAGCGAGATTTTTTGCACGAAGAACATGATGAATAAAAATTGCCATAACTAAAAATATCTATATCACGTAAATAATAGGCAAGTTTTGTCTCAATGCAAAAGCAATCAAGATTATCCTTTTAAAAATATCAGAATCTCGACATATCAACACATTAAATACATCACATAAACGCGGAGAAATCGAAACACTAAGCAGCATTTTATCATACCTTGCTTCAAAACTTAAGATGAAGCACGCAGCGGTTTATCAGAATAATTGTTTCCCTAGCAACATTCAGATCGAATTTGATTCTACTTATATAGAAGAGGATATATAACTCGATAACATAACTCCATGGTAGAATTGGCACTGGAAATTCAGGATCCTTATCTAGCGTTCATGATTAAACCTATGAGCGTAGGTCAGACCGTTTAATGACACGACAGCTGCGTATATATATAAGCAGATTTATGTATGCAACATGCACGCGGACGATATAATATTTTTATACGCGCCTACGCCAGCGGAAACGTGCAAAAGCGTGTATGTCGGTAAAGCAACTCTTTAGTGACGCCTTGCGTCGTTCTTGTTACGTTACATCATTAAAAAAGAAAAATGAGTACATTCTTTGAACGCGTCGCATCTTCCTTTTCTTCTCAATTCATCTTTTCTATTTTACGCGATTTAAGTGAAATGAATCGTTTAATCCCGCAAACGAAATGAAATTCTTTCTTATCTTACGTATTCTGTTAATTAAATTCCGAATTAAAGATCTATTAAATTAGGAACATCAAAAGCGCTAAATTACATTTTCTGATACTTAGCATCATTTTTCAAATGATTAGCAATTCGGTGACAAGAACATTAATAACCGTATTAACATTAATTTTTAATGTTCAAATCGTCCATAACACGTTTGTATCGCGATTGATTAAATTAATAACATCCGAACAATTACAAGTATAATCGAATTATCGTGTAAGTATATTATTAGAATCGTCAAAAAGAGTTTTAAATTTTTGACAGATTTTGACTTTCGTCGTAGAAATATCCTCGTTATCGATATTCAAACCCAAAATCGAATTAGTTAATTAATTATAGATAAGCCAAGGCGTTCCATTAATACGGGATACGCCAGGCCAATGAATCGTGACTCTATCGAGTTTAACCTGGTGAAAAACGAGGATAATCATCTCGCTCCATAATGGAAGACAAAGCATATGCTGGTATTCATTGCGATAGTATTGCGTCAGAAGACTCAGTTCAACTTGAATAATGATGCTGTATGCCGTTTTGCCATGTCACGTATACTTGGTATTTCTGTTATCGATGGTTACAATATGGTACTTTGTAAATTTTTTGAGGCAAAAATAAAAACGTATAACTATAATTATTACTGCACGCGTGAAACTTTGACTTCGCTTTGGCTCGAAAAATTCAATAATCCCGCGCTTAATAATGATAAAGAAAAAAAAAGCGAAAAAGGCGTAATTTATATTTGAGAATTACAAGCAACATCTTATTTAATTATGTGTTGTGAAAATGATGCAAGGAATATTGATGGCACACATTTTCGAATGTTTATCAGGTTTAACATCAAGTTTCTTAGTGAAATTTAGTTTCTAATTTGAAATCAACGTTACATTTTTTTCCACTTCAAGCATCTTTCTTATTAATCCTTATTAACTGTTGAATTATAATCGTAACCCTTTTCTATCCGACAAAATGTCGCGTCATCGAATATCGATTGATTCGAAGATCACGAGCGCGAGAACGAGCCAATTACATTCAATGGCCTGTCAGCTCTGATTTAAAGCCATTGGTCTGTTTCGGGGGTTTATTGTAACATGGCATACCCTAGCTAGGGGAGAAGAATATGGTCCCCTGGTGTATTGCGAAATGCAATAATAAATAGCGTTGATCCGACGCAGATCCGGACTCTGTGACCGACAGACAGTTATTAAAATTCGAACGAATCAACCGCCGATTTACGACACCTAGTATCGAGTTCACGTAACGTGTGCATGAGTCGAACACGAATGACGAATCGTTCCTATTCTTCCCGCTGGAAACCTCCGTTAATGTTTGATCTGCCGTCCATCCCTTCTCCATATTGCACCATGCGCCTATAAATCGATCCTCGCGTACAAATTTAGGGGTTTGTCCCAGCAAATAAATAAGAGCCGGAAAGCAAGGGGACTGGAATTGATCTGTGTAAGTGTGGCCAATGATTCTGACCTTGCAGGGACGAACAACAGATCGCGAACATTTATTCTTCTGACGAACGAGCTTCGCTCTTTTCGAGCTCCTAATATGGACATATCGATGCGTTTACACGATACGTAACGAAAAAGATGCTATTCGTGTGACAATGAGTTTCGCAATGCGGAAAAATTGTTGCTACGAATATTTATGGATATTTCATACAGCGCATTTCGACAATTCCCGAACCCCTAACTCCTCAATAAAGCAATGGCTAGCGGGGACATTCAAAGTAGGATATCCTGTAGGTTCGTAGTTTCGGGCGTAAATAACTTCACAACAACGTTCATAGACCAAAACTCCATACTCGCCAGTTACAATTTCCCGCAAATGTTCGGCAACCAATCACGCTTTATGTTTCACGGTCTATTCGCGTAACGTCGTAACTTGCTTCTCATTTACAAGCCTTGAAATCTCTCCGGCAGTATCTCTCCTACGTCCTCCGGGAACGTCGTGATGCGATGGAATTAAATTAGTATCATATATACGCGTTGCTGATGAAAATTAAACACGCTTGTGTGGCGTACATGACCTACCACCATCGAGCGTTACTTGTTTGCGCAAAAATAACTCAAAATATCATTTCCCCAGATCAGCAATAGCAGCATGTTTCAAACTTCACGCGAATCGCGAGTATGCATGTATGATCGATTACTCGAATGTACTTGATGACGATTAAGCGTGATATTCTAAATCTTTAATACAAATATACAACACAAATTAAAAAATACGAATGTAATTGCGTTACCAAATGATATCGATTACTGTCGCAACCGATAATTCGATGTTTTAGCTATAAATGATATCTCAAAAGAAAATCCACGTAAACGTCCGAAGGCGTAAGATTGAATGATCAAAAATCGTGGGATTTAATCCCGCGATCGAGATTCTGAATGAATTGACGCACGTTTAACGATACGCACCGTAAATTTTCAGTCTTGATTATTACATCCTCTTCGGTGTAATCGAATTATTGAATAGTCGTAATCGAAACGTAGAAACCAGGAAATAGAGAAAGGAGTTCTAGGCGATAATTAATTTCGTGTCGTTGACATATGGCGCTCGCGGGAACGCTATTTCGGATTACCATACTATGCCAGTTATATCGTTCGAAACGGCGTATGTCCATAACCTGTCGCTACCAGACAAGGCGTTTAATTGACTGAACTAATCTGGAGCTAAACAGTAATTAAAACTGCAGAACGCCACCCCTTCGTGCCCATTACTGCGCGATTAGCGAGCCATTTTCTTGTTTTCATACGGCTACTGATGATGCGTTCTCGTCTTTAACCGCAAACCACGTAGCCGAATAAATTAATCATAATTTTGGACATTAATCATAATTAGTTCGTTATGGATTGTTTCATATTAAAGACGAACTGATAACGTGGTTATTAAATATTTATTTGCAATGTTGAAAAATATTTTTATTAACCACAGCATATAAGTATCTTTGCATCTTTTCGATAAATAAAACTAATAATCGGTTTATTACAAACGTTATTCATGAGTTGTAGCATTATTTAATGTCAGTTCGTGTTTTAAACATAAATATACTAACATAAATATTATACGATAAATATATAAATGCATCGTGCGATCAATGCTATCCAGATATTTTTATTTTTATATGATTGCTTCGTTTACACAAGTTTATACAAATACAGTGTCATGTATCAAACTTTAGTAGAGATTAGATTTACCTGTTCAAAAAGCTACGAGTACTTGTGGAATAGAAATGCACAAAAACATAAAACTTCCATGTGCTAGTTTTATTTATTAATTAAAAGAAATGTAGAGATAATTATATCGACCCACATGATCACGATCTAGCAATGGGGCTGATTGAGTAGGTCACGTAGTCATCATCAACCAATGAACGTTAAGTACATGTCGCGATCACGTGCTCGCGCGAACACCTATTCACTATTCACTAATAGCTTTGATCTCCGAAACGTTATAATAATGGAAAATTGATATAACGACATGAGATACTAATCACTTGTTTTTTGTCTTCTATGAATATCTGTGTGCTCATTGCTCATTGTGTGCTCTTATTATGCGATATGCATGTCATATATTTATATAGAAAGGCGTCAGCACATTAAAGAGGCACATTAAACTAGACAATCACTGTATAATTTAGTCAATGCACATTACCATGCGCTAATACGGAACGATTGTTTTATGTGCGTTAATGTATGTCAATGAGAATATAATTATATACGAATATTGATAACCTGATACATTTTCCTGATCCATGAATCCTAATTGATTCGATAATTGATCGAGGGTATGCGTAAACGCCTTTTCCTCGCCGTTGTTTCGCTGCACGGAAAAATATTTGCGTATTTGCACTCGACGTTTTTATTTTTTATCGTGGTGTCTCGCGTTACCAGCACGCTGCGCAACGTTACCGCAGCTGCAGGAATAATAGCCGCATAGCGTACTCTCGCTATGCATCATCGCGAGGAGAATTGTCAGTTTTTTTCGAAATCGTGCTCGTGGTCCATCATGAACGTCCGCGCCAATAAATCGCGACGGTCACAAGACAACGCACGGTACGGTAGATTTACGCACTCGCTTTTAACGTACGAAATTCATGCGGTGTCCACCGAAGGCGATACTCGGCGTCGCTCTCATTTCCGATGTATCCTTTTGGTGCCGATTTGAAAAGAACATTGTAAATCATCGAACGGTGACACCTGTTCATGCTAAATCTAGAACAGAAACGGAAAAAAGCGCGAGCGAGCAACGAAATATTTTACTCACTTATGTTACGTTTCGATTTGCTCAGTATGTTATTCTTTTAAATAAACGTCCCCTGTATTTTAATCCGCCAGTGTGCTAGACATCGAATTAGATATCGAAGTAAATGTACACAGGCGACATCTCATTTTATCTAATTGTTAAAGATGCGTTAACATTCGTAAAATCATTAAGCTAGCCTTTATTTTGCTCGCGTCTTTCCGTAAAAATTATCGACGCTTCCTGAATGCGACACGTCAAAGTACACTGTCGCTGGCAAAGTTGAATCAAGATATTTCTTTAGAGGATTGGTATAACCGCGGTCGCCTTGGGAAGAAACGATCTCGTGCTTAAGAGAATGCAATTTCGCCGTCACGTTCAGCTGCGATTGTTTCGAAGAAAACTTTGTGCTCGAAAGAGCGGATAATTGGCCCGGACCATCGTCGGGACGGACTGTACGCGGTTCGAATTTCTCGGGGGGAGAATACCCTCCCAGAGCAGATGCTTGCGCCACGCGAGGGGGTGTCCCGTTGTAGGGAGAATTTTAATCAAACAGATCGCGTTGTGCGGATGTCCGACTTACTAACGCGATTTACATCGACAAATAGTTATTATCGCCGAAAGCTGCCGCTGAATGATCTTAAATTTATTCTCCCTCTAAAAGATTTATTCTTCCTCTGAAAGATTTCTCCTTTTCTTTTTCTCTTTGTCTCTCTCTCTTTTATCTTTGTTGAGCATCCAGAAATTAAGACAACAATAAATCATTCGAGTTTGCGGGTTTATAATCCTTTTTAAATAATGATAAAAAAAATAATCGTTTTGTTACAGATAATACTTATATACTTGTATAAATGCTGCGTGCTATTTAACGGAATACGGGATCACTTTTATTTCATTCTGAAAGGAATTGTATCTTTGTTTTTCTTGAGAACAACATTGAAGAATATTTACAGTGTTACATCAACCTTTCGTCCAAAGTCGAACAAATAAAGCAATTCCGCGGATGCATTTCGATTGAAAATCGATTCGCACATTCCGCACAAGCAACATAATCATGCGTTAACGATGTGAACGCGAAATATCGTGGAAAGAAGCCCGAGCGAAACTGGATTCCTGATTAGCGTTACTACTACACTAAGTAGCACGCATTAATTACGTTTCCCGTGCGCTAATTATGTACGCGTATTCCCGAGTACGCTATACATCAACTATTAAAACTCTGCGTTTATTCATCGTACAACATGCATTATACGTGAATGTTAATTTTCCGCATGTCCGAAATAAATCCGCGCCGAGTTCATCGACGCGATAGACTCGTGCGATTCAACAAACGAATGAAGGATATTCACATCTGTTTTCCCCTTCCATAATCCTCGTAGAATTTTTTATTACGCCACGTGGGCGCATACATATATGAGATCCGTTTTTTGGATTCATATTCATACATTATATATTAAAAATACAAAACTACTGATACATAACTACAATATTACTGATGATTTCATTCCGCATGCGTGCAATTTTCTATCGTGCAGGAGAAATCTCTTCTTTGACGCGTTTGAATGCCGCTCTTGATTTCTGCCAGAATGTCCAACAAAGGTTGACGTCGGAGATGGCGGCGTCATCGCCGAAAAGAGGGTGTACGGGGGACGGTTGACGATGAAAACGTGGAACTGAGAGAGAAATGAATCCGGAGAGATAAAAGAGAAAACCGACGCGCGATACTGCAAACCGAGTCGATGAGATTGGATGCAGTTGCATATTAACATCCTGGAGCATGAGGATCGCGATGAGGTCAGATATCCCTCTACTTGTTTATTTGCCTAACGTACGGAGCAAAGCGGAGCTGCTTGAGATATCTATTAGACGGTCTCGGGATTCAATTTGTGGGCGGGAGAGCGCGGATTTCCCGCGGATTACGGATCTCAGGGGTACTGTTGCGCCCCGCGAAATTATTCCCGCTAAATGCTTGCACTCGGAGGCGAAAGTTGGTCCGGATGAAGCACGGATCGAAATATTAAGGCGAGGTATTAATATTAATCCGCATAGAGCACTTGTGTGTTAATCTTCGTTTGATCCATCTTAATTTCCGTAAGCGATACGTGCGAGACACGCTGGTTTCCATAAAGTGGATTATACGCAGTTGTACGATGTAGAAGAACGATGCAAGTTGTCCGTTATTTGCCCATAATTTCACGGAAAGTTATGTAGTTGTAAAAACGGACCAAGTCGAGACGATTATGTGCGTGCAGCGTATCACAATTAGAAATTTCCGAGTGAACTTCGTGGGAGCTTCTGCTATCCCGAAGAGTTATACGAGGCAACGTTTCGTTGGAGTAAGTTGAAGTTCGAGTGAGAGCGCTATACATTCCGCGTTACATCACTGCGCGAAATCCACGCGGCATCAGCACGGCGATTTAAACTGCGCCACGTAAAAAACGTGTACGGTAAATGTCGAAGATATATGTCTCCGGCATATGTCTACAAGAGAAACGAGATAAAGAGAGAGAGAGAGAGAGAGAGAGAGAGAGAGAGAGAGAGAGAGAGAGATAACTCAGCGGAATTTTGCTTGTCGCGATTTGAGAGCTTCCTTTCGGTATTCACGAAATCCGCGTGCATCTTTCCGCGATGCGGATTTGGGCGGAATCGTAACAGATTCAAACGGAGAACTGGTCGCGAAATTGTGAAAAACAGATATTAAAGAGAAACTAGATAAAATTTAGTCGCATACCACGAAAAACTAAATAAAATTTATCCGCTTTACCACGCTACTCTTTCTCTCTCTCTCTCTCTCTCTCTCTCTTTCTCTCTCTGTCTCTCTTCTTTTTCCTCTTCAAAAAAAAAGAGAAAAAAAAGAAAAAAAAAGAAAAAAGAGAGAAAGAAAGAAAGAAGGGAAAAAAATTTCAAACACTCCTCGCGCGCGGCACGTGATAATCGCGCGACGCGAATTTATGTTGCAATAAATATCGCAAGCTCTCCCTCCTCTTCCCCTTCCTTCTCCCTCGTGCGCCAAGCCGGGAAGAGCTCGCTGTGGAATTAGAGCGCGAACGCTCTAATCGGGCGCGGCTATATTGTGTATGTAGTCCTTATCGTTGTGCAGCAAACCGCGGCAGAGAGACCATTCGTTGGTTGAATTATAGAAGATGTTGCCAGAGACAGCTGTAAATGCGCAGGATGCAAATGTAGACTATTTTGTAGCCGTTTATGAGAGAATCAGGAGTCTTAGTTGATTTACGCACGATACGCTCAAAGGACATGTAAAAGTCGATTCTATCACGTTTCAACATATGATCAATTTACATGAGGAGTCAAATGAAGTATTAATTAACGTGCATTAGATTACTGATAAAGCATATTCGTTCTGTTCGTTTGGAAATGCCGATGTTTCTCGTTCATCTCGGAGGCACTTTGCTTGTCCGAATAAATCTGCGGCTGATTGATGTAGTAATTAATTAATGAAAAGAAAAGTGTCACACGCGCGTAGAAAGCAGATTTGAATTATCAGAAATGACTGAATCGAAGTTTGCCCGAACGACGAGTCCCTCGTAACTTTCATCCATGCGGATCTCTCTTTACTCGTCGACGGATTTTACCTTCGATAAACGATTTCATCGATGTCGAATCGCGAAAGGGCTTTTCTGAAAAAAAGAGCGCCGTTCACTCCAGCGCCGTTCCCGTTCATAAATCTTCGAGCATGGAGCAATTTAGTGGTGAGAATATCGCACCGGCCGATGATAATCGACAGCGGATCAGAATCAGATCGTTTTACACGGAGTACCGCTTTGCTATGCGCGCGTCACAACGATCGGCACTTCGTTTCCTGAACGTGTGGAATCAATTTCCGGCGCGTAAATAGGGCCGGCTCGATCGAACCTACCGTTGTCAAACGAACGGGTACGGCTTTAATGCACGACTTTGGCGTCAACAGTAACGAGATTCAATGAGATCAATCGGCAAACGGCCTCGCTGAAAGTACTTCATCTTCATTGAAAGTTGATGATAGCAATCGCAAGCACACGATCTGCATGATCGAATTCGCCAAGGCCCGGAATGTCATCGTTTTCGTGTAGTTCATGCGAGAAGGCACGCGTGACTGCAGCATGATACTTAATTGCAATATGATACTTAACTGCACGAACAATATTTGGAATCCCGCAAATCCAATGATAGTGTCCAGACGATGCTTGTAGAACGTATCGATCGGTCCGGTGATCAACGTGTATAGTTCAGCGGACCGAGAATTATTAATGGCTAAATATGTGATCCGCATACAAGCGGTCTTAAGGTGAAATAAATGGATTCCTCGTCGTATGGTACGTGCTGCAAGAAGTTTCGTTTTCCGCGAATGAACGATAGAAATCTGCCGAAAGATTAGATAAACAATTATGTCCCGTATCGATATAAATCCTGCTAATAATTCCTTAAGTACAAGACGTGTCAGATCGGGCGATGTTCGAGGAACGTGATTCCTCGTCTTGCCGAATGATGAATGACGTTAGCGAAAAGTGAGAGGGCGATCGTGAGCGTTGATCACTTGTAAGCCTGAAAAGTCAAACGGTCGTTTATCATATCGATACCTCAGAGCACAATATTGTCAAGCACGGCTCTCCTGTCTAAGGAGAAAAATAATAATCGTTATTTATCACGAACGAACACGCGCGTAGATGTGTCTTATCGTTTTCGCGAAACCATGCAACGACGCCCTGACATTTTGCCGTGCGATATTTCAGTCGGTTGCATCGCTTTTGCGTGCACGAATGCATGAGTGCAATCTACCAGTAATGAGAAGAAAGATAAAAATATGTAACTATCAGTGATATTTTCGAAATACGCCTAATCCTTTATGATTCATGATCAGATTCTTCGCAGAAGATGTGTCAATTCTAGAGATAAAAAACATGCCGAAATCGAATTAGAGACAGTGAATGTTTGCAAAAGAAAAAAAAATGTCTGGTCTTCGATAGAAGACATTATTTGATTTTTCGAGGTATTACTAAAGACCGAATGTTGAAATTCCTGAAAGCTTCGCTAGATTCAATTCCTGATCGAGTTACAAAAGTCAAGTCTCTCCCCCCTTTTCACATGTGCTCTCGCAACTTTGCGAATTCCACGCAACCAGATATGTAGCCCCAACGGACATGCAAATCCGCAGTCGTTTTTCTCGGCATTTCGTTTGCGTGACAAAAGCGCAATCCTGATTGGAAAGATTGGTTTGCGCATCGTGCCGCTTTCGTGATGCCAGGCCTTGATGAGATCAAAGCCAGTCATCGAACGTCATAGAAGCGAAATGTTCGTGGCATCCCTCCGTCGAATCGAGCATACTTGTGCGCGAGAATTACGAACTACGCATGTAACGGATTGCGTGCCTACTACCTTTGCGAGAGCAAACATCCCTTCGTCGGCATACTGGACGAGATAAACGATTGCATTACAACGCGCGGAATGTCGAAATTCTGAGTGTTTCAATACACGAAAGATGTCACGCAAGAGTACGTAATCGAAATTAGATTAAGTGTGCCGCGTCAAGGGTCGAAACGTGAATTAAAGACGACGAATCGCAGCATCCCACCCGGTACATTTCCCGATTCATTCGATGCTCCTATGACCGTCTTCTATACCTGGATGAAATTTACATTGCGTCACGGCGTTCATTTCCGCACTCGCGCGAGATGAATTCTCCCCTTATCGAACGAAACTGGTCGCGTTGTCGGGTACACAACGCTATTGTGTTTCGCATCGCGGTACGCAGAACAGAAGAGGGAGAGGGAGAGGCGGAGAGCGTGGCGCGGTAAAATTTCAGTTTACACTGGCGTAATTAAAAATGTCGATCGATCCAATGTGGTGATCGTCGCTATCCTGCTCGCTAATATGGGAGTGTGTAAGAGGCAAGCCTTAAGAAACATCCATCCGTTTTTCTACGAGTGGCAAGGTTGGGCATTGCTGACTCTACTCGCTATCCTCGCCGGTTTGCTGTTGTTCTTCTATATTTATATATACGTACGTAGATCAGCGATAGATCATTCGGTGATCGGCTCGATGCGCGCGTTACGCTTCCTCAGAAATGTGTTCCCTCGCGGTTGATTAAAACTGAACTGACAGATTGTAGGTTAATGCGACTTGCAATTCCACGTTTGCTGTCGCGATCGCGATTAAAATCATATTGCTCGTTGCTGCATGCGCGCTGTGAGCGATGAATTCCATTTATTTGTAATATCTCACGATTGGAAAACGATGATTCATAAGTACATCTTTCGATAGTGATTCACAATAATCTGCAAAATTGTTGTTGCGTTTTTACCCGTTCTCCAGAATTTTCCTTCTAACGCATTTCTCGTAATCCAACCAGTTGCACGAATTCGCTGACTTTTACAGAATGAAATTAGAGACACATCATCGCGAGTTATCGGTTCCGATTAGGACATTTAGTTAGATCAGGTATGACAACGATGCGCTTTGACAGACGTGTAATAATACTTTCATGTGGCATTACTTTCCCCTTTTTATGATGACAAAGACGATCTTTACAAATGTTAGAAATTGAAATAAGCGAGCGCGCACGCATTACATTCGTAACTACTAATCGCGTGACTAAAACTTTTCAGAAATCTTTTCAAGATAACGATAACACAGAAGAAAGACATCATGCGCATGAAGCGTAAATCCAACTGAAGTCACGAGGAATATTGAAGAATCAAGTATATCAAGATAGCTAAACGACCAATTACTATAACGAGGAAATAAGAATCTACGGTTTCTCGATGTAAGCAATAAACTGTTATATTTTCCGATCCAAACAATTACATTCCTGAGAATCCAATCGGTATAGAAAATTCAACTGAAACAATAATGTAACAATAATTGTAAACAATAATCATAACTGATGAATCAGAGAGTACCTTAAACACGTTAGACAAGTGATTTAAATCTAACGAGAACAATGATTTGTTAAGAGATAAATCAATCTAACGTATCGCTTAAAATCCTTATTAAAACCGTAGATTGCAGTTGATCATCGGTAACCATCAAAGCGATAACACGTCTGCAGGATTCCCGAGGACCTTGAGAAGCATCAATCAGAGAAAAATGAACCGTCGAGTACACGTTGATTTATAATGAGCGAATGTCCTTGAGAGAAAAGGATCACTCGTTCGCAAACTAATAAGCGCCAGAGCGCGCGGAATAAATCCGCGTTTCCGAATACGGACGCAACGGTTGACGTAACTGTTATGTAAACGAAACTTCAATTTACGTTGGGATTAAACATTAACCGCTTAAGGCGGTAGGAAATCTTATGCTTTCATACTGTGTAAGTTCCGAATATGCCGTTTCCCCGTTAAGACCAGTCCCGGAGTCCGTTCCGCGTATCTCGACTTCTCTCGCCGGATCTTCGAGAATACGCACGAAGACACGTAAATCCGGATTATGCGACGGTCTCAGCTTAATGGGAAAGATCCGGATGTGCCTGTTTGAAATCCGCTGCGACAAATGCGCTGCGCGCCCGTACGGAGTGTGTATTAATTAATGTTGGGAAAATATCAATTAGCGCTGTTTGCGAGAGCATTGAAGCAGCGAGTCGTGTGTGTATGTGTATGTGTGTCGCTGTTGCGGTTTTGTTATTATGGATACGCGCGATCGCGGGACATCGATTAGAAATCATTTTGTCTAATTGTTTATTTGCGTGCGTAACTTGATGTCTCTAATAATGAGCAAACATGTGCGGGAAATGGTGTGCAAGAATCATTAAAGATGTACGTTTCGATGTGTTGTTTAGTCGAAGAATAAGAATTAATGGTATCTGTGCAATTTATCGCCTTGAGAAATCGAGATGTTCAAGTCTCGTGTATGTCTCATGTATGTTTAATCTAATTCAGCTGGCTTGAACAAATGGTTTAATTATACATTAACGCGTATGCTTGTCAACAATTACCGTCTCTTGGACTTTATTTGTCTATATTCGTGATCGCATTGAAAATTTAAACTAAATTTAATTTAAGTGCTTGTTCAAGCAATTCTCTCGGCCATTTTTCAAGCAGCATTTAACGCCACTACGCGATATTAAAATTGAATGACCAGCGTAATTCGCTCTTTTGAATTTTGTTTCTAATATTATCCGAAAACAGAAACAGACAGAATAATCCGCTCTTGAAAGGGCGCGTTATCAGTGACAGATTGCTTTTCATTTACGTTTCTTTCTTAGGAATTGCTGAAAGTAAAATAACGATTTAACTCCCAACGTCTTCTCGATGCCAATAAAGAAAAAATTAATTACGTAAATCGATAACTTGGTTTGAGCGAAGTAATCAGAAAATTCTCATCTGAGAAAGCAAAATCTGATAAGAAGATTAATAGAATTTCAAGTCACGAAGCTACATATATTGTTTGCGATAGAATATGAAGAGGTTGCGCCAAAAGTTGGCAACTGATTGAATTTGCTCGGCAAGAATTGTAAGAATTGTAATTGTAATTGTAATTGTAATTCGTCGAGGCGTTTTCACAGAGAAGAACTACAGGCATGATGACTTGGTATAGTCGCATACTCGCGGGAAGGACTCGTATCTCTCAAATATGTTGAAGTTTGAATCCAAAAATAAAATGCGATAGAAATCGACCTTCGCATCGTGTTGCAGCGAATTCTGGCAATACATGATTATCAAGAATTATTGGAAGAATACTTGGTCATTTCAGGGATACCGGTTGTCACGAAATCACAAGGTGCACTCATAAGCGAACGATAACTTTCGTCCAGTTTCGTTTGTTAATCAGAGATTCGTTAAGGGCGACCAGTGGACGACAGTATACTTGATCGCTCTGGGTGCTCGTATATTCGCGCGAGCTGCGATTTACGGTTGGGCTTCCGGCACAACCGGAAACTGACGGCCGTGCCGGGAAACGCGCCGCTGGGCGATGTTGCGCAGCGTGGAACGGAGACGCGGCTGTTTCCGACGAAAATGAATTATTCGAGGTCGGACTACCTTCCGCGACCGACGCGAAACAGATACAGTTTCGAAGGAAAAGGAGAGGCCAAAAGATCGGCGACGGCGGAATGAAAGAGCGGGCGGAATGAAGAACCGAAAGAAACCGCGTGCCTCCAGCTCGCTCGTGAAGGATTTATGGTCTCCATAAATGCGCTCTCCTGCTGCTGATTCGTGCCGATTCTTATTCCTTGATTTCTTTCTTTCCGTGAACAACTAGCTCGTCCAAACATCAAATGCTGATGTTATCTTCCGACAGCAGCGAGTAGTACGGTGTGCATCTTTCTGCATGAAATAGAGAGTTGCGAATGATCGGAGAAAATCGTAACAGAATTTCATTATTGGAGTTTTATCAGAGATCGTGTTGACAATTATTCCGTCGCATCAACTTTCGATTACGTTTCTTGACGATATTGCTATTAACAATCTCGCGAAATTATTTGTCTGTTCTTGCAAATACGATCCTCAGCACGGGGATAGCAACCGCATTGAAGTTTTTGAAATAAAATATCGAACTCGAAGACACAAGCACGTGAAGATGCCAGGCAATTAACGACTGGGTCTAATCGACTCCAAGTTCATGACTCCAAGCAAAGTTTCAGGCGAATTGTGGAGCATCTACCTATCTTACCCTGAAATTTGGAAACCCATAATTACTCTTCTGGTACCTTGGATCAAATTTCTTGTTGCGATGTTCTTAGTACTTAATCAAATAGTTACGCACTTACTTATACGGCATTCACACAGCAGTCTCTTTCTCTCGCTCCAGCGTTATTTCGATAACAACTTTTTAAATTTTTCCGTTGGATTTTCTTAACTCTATGTTAATATTAAATAACAAAGAATTATTTGTTAACGTGCAAATAAATTTCAATGAAAGCGTTATCGCTACTTGTCTTCGGAAGAAGAAAGAAAAGAATTGAGCGATTGATATCATCCAAGAGATGATAGAAAATAAACTTTACGTCTTTAACTTAATTAAAAAGCAATGTCATGCATAAAAATGCTTTATGAATCTATTTTCTTATATCATTTATTTCATGTGCAGTTTGTCTTTGAGATTTGCTTCAAATTTAAAGCTCTCGCGAATTATTCTTTCAACTTAAAATTCCTTTATTCAGACAAAACAGAAGGAGACTTAACTTACTTGGGACTGTTGCCGATGAAGGAAGAAAGAAAGATACGATGAGAAAATAATTTTATTGCGATATCCTTTTATTGCGGCCTTTTGCGGCCGTTTATAAGTTCTTACTTGTGGTGAGTATGCAGCGAATAATTTGCTCACAGAATGTTCGTTGGTGATCTTGAGTTGGGAGCAATAAAAATCTACTCACAAGAACCCAGTCTCTGATGATAAAGCTTCCAAGTCTTCATTAAAAAAAATTTATAATCTTTTGCAAAGATTACTTTTACAAGAAGCACGAGAAGCAAATACAAACTCGATTGTATAGAAATATAAAGAAAATGGTGAAACGTGATAAGATATTAAAATTTATAATGTCGTCTATGATTATCGCTTGCGATATTGTTTGTTGTTAGATAAATATAAATGATATATACAAATACATACAGATACATATATACATATACATATACATGATACAGACAAATTGCAATATATATACATAACTGTAATTTATCGTCAAAATAAATCGTCAAAATAATCGTCAATATAATAATCGCCAAAATAAAAAGAAACAAAAAGTCACATATTATCGCAATGATACATAAATATTGAATTTCAATTAGCATTCGATCAATTTATATACAAATGATGATAATTAAAATTGCTATTGCACAATGCCGTTCCTCGCAAGGGAATATTTTTGCATTTTTCGGCTCTTTCAAGTGTGAAACGTCATCAAACGTACCGCGCACGATATTCGATCTCGGAGCCAGAATTTTCATAAAATTTCGTAACGTTTTTGTTTAATACCCGTCGTGTTTAATCAAAGCGAACGTTGCGCCATAGCAGTATTGTATTACTTATACCTGTATACCGTTACTCAACAAAGTTTCAGCGCACTGCGGCAACAGCGAAAACAGATATTTCCGCAGCTCGGTGGCTCACGTACAAACGTCACAATAATGACAAAATTTTTTTTGTAATTAAATCTGCAAAGAAACGAAGTTCGACGCGACCTGCACATGTCGATGCGATTCGATGAGGCAACGGTAGCTGGCGTCCAATTTTAAGAATCTCGAGCGTTGATCTTCAATGAAAATTGAAGCAAATGCCGATTAATTATCATAAAATCTATAAAATATAGCGCAGATACTTTAAAGATCATTATAGTGCATGATCAACCGTTTGATAACGGTTGTCATTTCCAGGATTCGAGATTCCGTCGAGAATCGCGTCACGGTATTAGAGATACCAGGATCCTCCTCGGATTCGATTACAATGAAAGGATCCGTGACAATCGACCAACGTTACTTCGACTATGGATTTGTCGGCGTAGCTTCCGGCTAAGCGCCGAGTTCGGTCATTGTGGAGCCGGAATCGGTGTTTAGATGGAATTTATCGATACGCTGTAATTGCGGCGGTCGATAGTTGGCCGTGCCAAAATTACAACGCGCAGAGAGCTGGTTATACCAAGCAGAAGTAACAACTTCATTAACGCATCGACGCGATGTACTCACGTTGCTATCGGCGAGTTGGAACCCAAAGGTTGTTGTATGTGAACTGGTTGTTGTTGTTTCATCGGTACAATGTAATATTGCATGAATAATTAATAGGAGCGCTTAAACTGCGCTTATTAACGAATTTCGCAATTTCACACAGGACGCTTTAAAATTAACCGCATGCGCACGCAATATACGCCCTCGATGAGACTTAATCGCTCGATTAATTCTCACTATTCCGTTGCGAATTCTCGTATCCTCTGCTCGACGTTTATAACGAGCTTGTTGATCGGAACAACACAAGCATATCCTGAAATCGATAATTCCTGACTTGCCTTGCAAAGTATAAAGATGTATTTATAATCGTAATTTTGCATTGAAATTTATATAAATTTGTAAATTTACGTACTAAAACGTAGTAAAATTTTGCAATTTTGAGATTCTAACTCTTAGAAATCAGATTGGTCTCTTTCGATTTCTTTTACGTTCTTAGAGCTTTCTCTTTCTTAATTTCTCTCTCTCTCTCTCTGTCTCTTTCTCTCTCTCTCTCWCTCWCTCTCTCTCTCTCTCTCTCTCTCTCTCTCTCTCTCTTTCTCTCTCTCTCTCTCTTTCTTTCTTGGTTTCCGTTCATTCATGCATCAACTCAACGTTTCCATGTTACATGGCTCAAGATGACAGTACCTAATTCGCTTCAAAGATAACTAACCTGTATGGCCTAAGTATCTACAACTAGCTGCTACCAACCTCTTGTTCAACTCGACAACCGTCTTGATTTATTGTCAGCAAGCTGGCGAAGTTGCATCAAACCGTTAACTGTACAGTAATATACAGCGACAGATGAAAGAAGTCATCATCCGAAATCAAGCTGGCGAATCAGAACGATAAACCGCGTTGTGAGAACAAAGATATCGATTAGGGGATCGATTTTTGGGATCGTAGGCCGATTCGTTCCGCCTTCATTAGATTTACATTATTCCAGCGCGACATATTGAGACATGGTATTTGGAGTTCGTAGACACGCGGATTCCAGTTTGCATTCTCAACATCCAATTGGTGACCGGTAAGCTGCCTGAAAAATAGAATAATTCTTGCAGAAGCTGGACTGCGGCAAGATGATTCTCCTTCAAAGGGACAATCCGCTGACGGTTGCAGAAAGTCCTGCTAGAGAATTACGAAAACTAGAAGCGTAACATTGTTATTCGGTATGAGCCACACTCGCAATTTACGCTATTATTCTCATTGTTTTGTCTGATTGACCGGCAGGCTGCGGCTCCGGAAAGATAACGAAGAGATGAATTCATTGCGGCATCTTCTGTCGGTTCTGCTGCCGTCCTCAAGTTCCTTCCGCTGCTCCGCTCTGGGAAATCTTTGCCTTTCTCCCTTCCCTTCCGCGAAGATCGTAAAGCAATTTTCGCGAGGCTCGCTCGACCGTCCCATTCATCCGAAATATCTGTTCTTGCACTTTTCAAACTCCCAGTCGCGCGATAACGTTTGTGCGCCGCTGATTGCCTCGAAGGTTCTCCCGATTCGGCGGATTCGGACTTTTTCACTTTTCGCGATCGAGTTAAGTTCCCCGCGCCTCCCGCCCCGGATGTAAATCGCCCACTGGAAATCGATTGCTGGTCGACCTCGGCACGCTCCGAATAAATCGTCGATGCTTCTCCCACGGATTTCTCCTCTCGCTGTAACGAGAGATAAGATTATTTCCTATACGAGATGAAAACGCGCAACGGGTTGCCTCCGACTCCTCTCCGGAATTGAAAGGGAAAAAAAGAAGGAAAAGAAAAAAATATCTCGCTCGCCGAATTTCTCTCTGTGAATACAATGCGCGAATGCGCTCGCTTGTTCCACGTGCGTTTATTATTTACGCTTCGAAAACATCGGAAAAACCTCTCGAATGCAGATGACGTGGGAGGCGTTGTAGTAAAATCCCATGAGAATTTTGTGTTATGTTAACTGGTGAAGTAAAGATTCTTCTACGCTTGTTTCCAATCTGATGAATTAAAGGTACGTGTGTGCTCAATTATATTTCCGTATTTCTCTAAATTCCTTTGCTTGGATTGTCATTTACCTTTTCCCTTGACTTGTGTTTGAATTATCCTCTACCTTGCATTATTCATCAATGCGTTATCGATTAACTGCAGCAGGAAAGGGACGGCAGAGTTCAACTGTAAGCTGAATGTAAGCAGCAGTAAGTCATAACGTGATTATAAAGAGGCGGATCGTTTCCGGACGATGTGCGCACGCGTAGATGAACGTATTCATATTTTTCCGGAAGATTGAGTAAATCTTCATTGCACAGATCTGCGCGTACAGAATATATCGCGTTCGCAAGCACAATGTAATGAAAGCTTGCGATAAAAAACTTTGCAAAACTGGGGAATCGACATCTCGCGTAATATCGTTTTCACGTTAATCTTTGTAACGAATACGAGCATTCGTTGATCGTTGAGCAGATTCAATGCAAATCCGAGGTTTCCGGTCATGATCAGATTTGAGCTATCGAATACGAGCGAGAATACTTTCCTCGGACGAGCGTCGACACGCAAGAATTTAACAGAGTTTGAAACAAAAATGAAGCTTGACTAGCCCGTTGCAGATGGAAGTAAAACACTCAAGATCAGCTTAAGAATCGTTAAGATGTAATACGCGCATACAAAGATATCCTCGTTAAATCGAATTTGTCTGACTTTATTCGTCGGATAATTGCTTAATCCAGACTACGTTTCGATGCTGCTTTTATTATATTGCTCGACCTTCCTGTTTTTCGATTTGACATCACAGATCACTGACTGGCATCGACATATCGATCTCGACATGGTGTTTCGAGATCTGTTATCTTGGCAGACTCCTCAAAGATTTCTTCGAATTGTATGCAATGCCATAATGCAAGAGTTTTAATGTTAAAGATAAATATCATCGATTAAGCGTAAAGAGCATGCGTCACGATGACTTGCTAAGCTTCTTTGATTCTGAACGGTGAACAATCGCGAAGTTGAATCTCTCATTGAGATCGCATTAAGTCATTTCGCAACGATTGTACAAGTATCACTCGTAACATTCTCGCGTCATCTGCAAGGGAACAATATAATGAACTTAATTTTCATCCACGGCCAAGTTGTGTAACATGAAGTGGACCATAATAATCAACACTTCCGGGGTTATAAGCAGTACACTGAGGCCGCGTCGACTTTGCTTTGTAAACTTGGTAATTACTCGGCGGTTACGGTAGTCAGGTATTACCATCAGGATAATTGATGCAGGCAAATAATAGTTAAAGAAAATTTCAGTACTTACGAAGTTCACCACGCAACAAGGAAAACAATTTGAAGAAAGCTAATATCCCCCAAGAGCGATCAGTAATAATTCGCGCAACATCCGCGATATGAAGAATCGTTCTCGGAGCCAAATATTAAATATAAACTGCTGCACGGTCGTGCGAAAGAGAGAGAGAGAGAGAGAGAGAGAGAGAGAGAGAGAGAGAGAAGGGAAATGCCTCATGGAATAGAGTGTTTTTTTGTTGCAAAATTACGTTTAGAGGCAGTTGCGGATGGAAATAATGCTCCCGAAAGTAACGCATATGTCAGCGGACGCATGGCAGCTTTCGCGATTCCAGTCACGCGTCCCGGTGGATTTTGTTTAGGAATTCTTGCGAAAGAAATGCGGCAGAGCGCAGCGAATAACTTGGTGAAACATTCGTAAATGTAACGGGCTGTGAGGAGAGATATTGGCTTATCGCAACTTCGTTTTATGCTTTATATTCCACTCAACTAAATTTCACAGACGCGGGTAATGTTTGCCGGGGAGACGCGTGGCTCTGGTAAAAAGAAACGATTCCATGTAATTCATGATTACAATGCGAGTTTGAGACACTAACAACAGATACGCAATATAGGCACGCGATATGTACATCAAGATTTTCGACCCGCGACTGCTGGAAATCCTTTCGAATTCTTTGTGGCAATGCATTTCTCTTTTGAATGTGAAATTATTGAAGTTGTAAGTATCTCTATTGAATTATTAAAAAGAAAGCGTCTATTGTTTTTCAACACGTGATGCAATGAATTGTGTTGATATATAAATCTAGAAATCGAACATGTATCGTGAAACCTTGTGAAACCTGATAAATGTTTAATCAAATTGTTGATGAATATCATTTTTCTAATAATTATATATGTGCCAATGTCCTAAGATATCCTATACTGTGATATCCTAAATATGAAAACTTATTGCATTGTTCAATTGGTCGACCAACATCGTGATTTATCGAAAGCGTTTCGCCCATCTCTTGCTGAGAATAAAATTTACACAGGCGTATTATTTTTCTTTCTTTCATGAATATACATCTAGACATGTATTGGTGCACAGATCTCATCTTAAATTGGAAAGAAAGCACGATCATATGTAGAGCATCATCGAACGCGTGTCCTATCAGGGAAGTTCGACTTTCCGCGCGAAATTTCCGGATCACAGTGTCATTACCGAAATTGCAATCGCTCAGCTAAAAGGATGAAAAATCTCGGAATTGTGAAAATTGTTCGCGATGCGCACGGTCTAAACTCGTTAATGCACGCGACGACGCCGGCAGTGGCACGAGCACACGCAACACCATATTTCATGTCCACGTGGGGAGCACGGGGAGTAAACTAAAACCGTTACGTTAACTAACGAGGCGGAAAATTATCAAATGGCTCGTGGAACGATAGTCTCTCTCTCGCGCGCGCGAATTGCCGCGAACAAATGGGCCGGGAAACGTTCTTTGTCCTCGTTGGCCAGCCACGCGCCGCAAAACATCACGCGCGAGATCAAATCGTAGATAATGCTTAAAACTTTGTTAAACCGATGCGGCAGGCCGCCATTTACGGTATCTGCCGTTATTCTCCATCTAACCGCTGCATCTGCATGCGCGATGTCGCGAGATCGCGGCACGCGAAAATCAGTGTGAATTAACAGATCAAGAGCGACATGGAATGCCGCGTAACATTCCGCTGCTTAATGGAATGGTGGCTCTTGTGGAGTCGTGCGCCGACGCCGAGGCGTCGTTTAACGGCGTTCCTTTAATTTCCCTCAACGACGAGCGTGTAAAAACGACGGAAAACTAAGGTAGCCCGACAGAGGATGCAATAGCGTGGAAAATCTGTCCGTCAGCGACGATAGATTCACAGCAGCGTCGTTCTTCGCGCAGTAGCGCACGCTTGGCGACGTGGCGACGCTACAAAGCAAGCATTTAACCGCGACCGCAATGAGAACAGCAGAGAGAGAGAGAGAGAGAGAGAGAGAGAGAGAGAGAGAGAGAGAGAAAGAAGAGAAGAGAGCGCTGTTTACTCTCAAATTTCCTCGAGTCGGAAAATATCGATTGCGAGCAATCAGGAAACCAGGTCATCTGTCGTTTACGCATTGTCAAAAGTGGCAATAGCTATCGCGTGATATTGTTTCGATTAAGTCCGCCATGAAATGATGAGGTATAGGTTTGATCTCTTCGGTTAATTGACAGCGATCAGCAAACATCATTGATTATCCGCGGGGATAATCGCGTTTCCACTTTGTTGTCATTGAATATTCTTTCATAATCTGTAGCTAAAGGATTAGTTTATTGACGACACTGAGTTGGCTCTTAGCTCAACAAATGGCTTTGGGAGTAACGTTGGATCTTTACTTTAATGAGATCCGTAATTGAAACCTGTATCGAAGACTCGTGTTCAATAGGAGATGTTTAAAACGAGAATGAGAGGAATTAGAGAGCGGCCCGCGGGAATTGCGGACCGTTTAAAATATAGAGCGTCCCGTGATCATTACGGGGATTATTGTCTAATGGAACGGCAACGAGTGAGAACGAGAGAAAAAGGCATCTCGGAATTCGCAGGAGATTCGCTCGTACTTGAGAGAAAATAAAATCGCGCTCTCTACCTACTCTACCTCCCTATCCTTTTGATAATAATAACATAATGGATGAATTCCTCGGGCGATTCTTCATGTTCTTATTGCGATCAGGATTTTGGCTCAAGAAAACGCTGGATTCCCGCATTCGCTATCATTTCCCAACAATCGACTCGCTATCTTCCAGTCTGCAAGAAAAAAAAAATAACAGTCATCGGGGATGGAATTTCCGCCTCCGGCGAAAATTCAACTGAATTGGTATCCGTATGGAATATTCATTCGCCTTCGCGAAGTCGAGTCGAGGATCGGAAATGGAACGAGATGCAATCGAAAGAATCTTGTCGGCATAACTGAATTTCGCAGAAACAAGCAAAGGATTTCTATCATCGGGATTGCCGCGTGTGTTACCACTGACTCTCAACGATTCGTGTCAGAATTTCGCAAATGTTATTCGTAGCTTAGAAAAAACATACGTAACGTTTAAATGTACGCGGACTTTGGAGGGGATTGCGAGACGAGGAACGCCGAATTGTTGTTCTTGCACACGAAACCGCGACACCGCAAATTTCTTCGCTGAGGTTGCAATCAAGAGTTGAGCGGTGGTTGCGGCAATTTTGCCCCAGCAGCGCAGTCCGAGAACTCGGTTAATTGATTGATGCCTGAAGCCATTTGTATCGATCGATATTTAACTGACAGCGAGAATCTTGTCTCTCATCGAGATTGATGCAATAAACGAACTCTTCAGCGCGTGCTACATGAGCGTGCATCATCGAATCGCCAAATAAGTCGAGATTCCATTATGTAAAAAATATTACGCATATACCATACATTAATTTCATGGCATGTAATTGGAATTACTTATTCTGCAATAATTATTATCTGATTTCAAGGACGTCTGTCTTTCTCCAAGAGAAATATGTCACAAAAGTATATCTCTCGTATAGAAAAGTATATGTTTTCTTTGCGAAGAATTATCTCTCGAGGCATCGCTCAGAGATAGCCTTTCGAGTTTTCAATTACTTCATGAAAAGGTTCATATCGCGGCATCCTCCATAACGACGCGGAGCGATGTAAATTCGATTGGTCGAGCATAATACAGAATTGTATCTCCGAATTCCTCTCGACTCCTTTTTTTTCCCGTGAGGCAGGACTTCTGACAGGGAGTACTACCATTTTTTCGCCGGATACGATAACAGGAATCACTCGGACTTTCGTCAAGTACGTACGCACGCAGAACTCGCTAAACTATGTTCCAGAGTCACAATGCCGTATACAGCGGACGTGCCCACGGGATCGAGATGAAACGAGACGAGTCCCGCGGGAACCGTCTCGAAAACCGGAGCTACATCCTATTGAATAACTCAGCGTTACCGTCCGCCGATCCCCGTACGTTCCGGCGTTCCCCCATGGTTTTCACCCTCGCCTGTCTCGAGAATATCAGGGAAAATGGTAGATCGATGGAAAACCTCCGCCATGGCCGTGGTACACCGATGACAAAAATGAAGTATTAGTTTTCAACTTCAGGAATTTCTATCCCTCTTGTATACACACATACCGGCGTGCCTTTGTGAAAAAAGCTGACCATGGCTCGCAATCAAACACGATCAATGAATTTGCGTGGTGAATCGGCTCGCGCGATGTGTATCATCTTAAATCTTGCTGATCGCGAGACAATGCGCATTAATGGTCCATCCCTGTGGACCAAATTGAATGACGATTGTATTCGTTCGTTCAATTTGTTTTTATGATGCGTTCGCGTGTTTCTCGTCTCGCTGCAAAGTGATTCAGAAGCATCGTGCTCGGAGATGTCAATACTGACTGCACGCATTTGTTAATGTTAAGATATCTCGATATCTCCGAAATGATTGGCGAAACATGGACGCGATCGGAAGGACCGCGATATGCACAAGCGCGGCTCCTTTGATGCATGAGAATGCACGATCACGTTTGACGCATGACAAATACAATGCAAATAGACTATTTCATATGTTCGCGATTTCTATTATTCTATTAGCGTGAGTGCGTGTTTGTTTCATTCTCGTAACTCGACTTCCATTGGTCACGGCGATGTCTAAATTTCTGTCGACCAACTTCCGGACAACTATCGAGTTCGGCGCTTTACGATACCGATGCGCAAAACTAACTTAAAGGGATCCCGAGCGGCATTCTGTGTGTCCGCCATGTAGATGCGCTGCATCCAGCGATTCTATATCGAATTAACCGTGATAGACCGAGATTGATTGAGTTAAATTGTATCCGTGTGATTTATTAAACCAATAAAAACGATCGAATAAATCTATTTGAAATATCGTGGATACGAAGGCTTCCAGCAACTGTAAACATTTCATATCACTTTGCGTGATGCACAGACGGTAATAAATGTTAACGTAAATATTAATAATACAAAAATTAATTAATAATATCATTAATAATACAAAAATAACAGATACGCATGAAGAAAGTGAATGCATCTATCTATGAAACATGAGTTTTATTCGATAACGAAAGTACAAACTGACTTGAAGATTTTTATGTTGTTGCGTATCATCGCATATTGTATACACGCATATGTATATATAAAAGATTACGTTTGAATTACATTTCAATTCGAAAACATAACTTTTTTTAAAGAAAGATGGATAAGGTACAAGCTTTAAGGAAGTTCCACGTACTTTCGTTCCATCATAGAATGTTCCATCTTCAGATGTAAAATTATCGAAAAGAATTTTTTCTGCATTCATCTTGCAGCTATGCGATTCACTGAAGAAGCCTGTTTTCGGAGACCCGTTTGTAGCTTTGCGCCTGATTGTTCCGCGGCGTTGTTTCACTCTTGTTCGGATAAGTGCGCGAAGTGATTTCAGGGCACGCGAGTTTCAAATATCTATAAAACCTTGGGATTCGGATCGCGCGTTTAGCGTCGTGTTCTGGACGCGCCTTTGATCTTACGCGTGGGGCCAAATTGCTCTTTCAGCGCGGCGCGATGTTGGATCAGTGCAGTTTGCTCGCCGCTTACAAGCTCGTCGAGTAAATATCACGAAAGCGTCCTGCTGCCTTTGCCGGCGAATTCATTATTTTCGTCTGATTGCTTCATTCGGTTCGGCGATCTTCGAATATAAAAAAGAATAGAATGGGACGAATGTGTTCATCGTTGTAATCCGATCGCGCAATGAAGCTTCACTTTGTAGATATTGATTCCGATTATTTCCGCGTAGAGGTCTTTAGAGAAGTGTTCTTTCCTTATGAAAATTTTATAGATACTGATGCTGGAGCTTCTCGCGTTTTTGAATTTATCCGCGCGATGTTGAAAGAGAAAAACCTGGCGGGCGGACAATGCCAATATTTCGCGCTAAATAAACGATTTCCCGTTGCAAATACGCTGTTCTGCACGATAGTCTCGTGAGAGACTATTCACGATATACATGTAGAATAATCGATGATACGTATCTCAGAAACCGCCAGACATGACGAACACAATGAAGAATACAGCTGAAAGTTTCTTCGGAACGTATGCATTAAATTCCTTAAAACGACAGGTATTGTATGTTTATCAACTCTAGTCCAGCTCATCAATTCGTGATAAGCATAATCGATCTGCGATATTAAAGTGAGAATGTCAAAGTCTGCGAAATACTTGGATGTGACAAAAATATCGTGCAACGTGAAGCATATCGTGTGTTAAATTACATAAATATTTGAGATGGCAAAATGAAGATTAAAATAACGATAAAGTGCAGTCACATTAATCGATTATGATATCCAGCGATGCATTGCGTAGCGAGCGCTATAATTATGAATGAATTGACGAGATTAAGCGGGACCGGTAATTACGCGTGTGTACAAGTAAGTTATGCATTGACCTAATGGTAACGCGCGATTAAGCTCCGTCAAATTACGAATGCGATCATTGCTCGATTCGTTCTACGCAATCGGAGAATTTCTTTTGACCTGCCATAGCATCATCGTGATTAAATCAAGCGGCTCATAAACGTAAATTCAGACGATCGATGACGCTAAAAGGGCATAAAGCAGAATCCAAATAATCACGTTATATGATAATGCCCCGAAATTTGCTTGCGTTTACTTTCGCGATGTGAGTTTCCATTACGAGGAATAATTTCCGCCGTAATTTAATTTAAAATTTCCATTGGCGACCGGTTAGATGGAATTCGCTTTCAACGTGAATAAGTGGTTTTGCATTCGCGGTCAATAGTGCAAGTGCCCAAAATTAAATTCCATTTTCATTTTAATATCATCGATCCTATAAATCATATTTCATCGGATTTTAAGGTTATAATTAGATATTACTCTTAACAACACGTAATCTTTTTTCCCTCATTACATTAAATTAAACTCTCGTTAAACTCGTACATTAAATTATCTTATTAATTAATCCTATATTACACAGTAATGAGATAAAATATCATATATGCATTAATAATAAAATATTATATACGTATTAATAAGAAAATATCATATATGCATTAACATTCGCACATATTTCTTCGGTGTTTTAAATAAATATTATAAATTTATTATTGCCAGGATATGCTAAAATTTAGAATCGTATGATCCGTATGATTCGTGATAATTATTAAGCGCAAGATAAAAATCTTTATTTTATGTCAACTAATTATTAGAATTACGTTAGGATTTAAGATTGTTAGGATTGTTACAAGATATTTGTTTATGCTATTCTGAAACGGCGGATTCGTTGATGTTTCATACGCAAAACAGCATTTGTACTCGAACAATATTGATTGCTAGCGTACATTCGGCGCCAAAATATATTCGTCTTCTCGTTTCGTGTAACATTACCTTTACACACGTTCAACAGGAATAGGCTTTTTATTTCTATTTTCATTGCTAATACCTCGCAAGTTTGCTCTCCTTTTTGCACGTAGTCATTTTTATTAATCCTCAATATCTACGCTTTGCCAGATATTCGTTGAAATCACTTTATTGTGTGACATAACTTCATCATCACGATGTCATGGTATTACAAGGACATTTCAGAGATCTTTACACGATTACTCGCATTTCGCACTCCTTCGGAGTTATTGCATTGTCTTGTTTCTATTATATTCTCGCAACATTATGCACGATTATTATATATTTAATTCTGCATAGATTTCGCTTTTAATAACTTTCTTAATCGATTTGCGTTATTGATGGTATCCTTGACTTGTTTCAGGGAATATCAGTGCGACTTCCAATTTCCCTTTACGTATCGTAAATATTTCCGTAACTTATCGTGCGGTTCTTTGCATGAAGTTGTCTATGTTTGCATGCATCGAGAGAGTGAAATACGATGCTGTTAACCGTAACGGATAAGTTTTATGGACCAGACGGTATGAAAGGAAGGAAAGTAGATAAACGGAACGACATTTATTACCGGCGGCGACATTCGAGAAATCTTATCAATGATTAATGTTCAATTGGTTGCGGCTGTTCGTTTTTGGCAGGCTATTACGACATGCAACGTGTTTGTTAACGCGCGAAGTGTAAAGACGTCCATGCGGATAAAGGTGGGCGTGCCAGAAGCGCCGGATTGATTTAGAGAGCGGAGCCGATTTATTATAATTTACGGTCACCACCGTAGAAAATGACGAATCGCACGGATTAGGTCGCTGTGCGATTATTATAGAATTGACGAATCATTATTCGGGTCATCAAACAAAATTATCCCTCGTGTTCGCGAAAATGGATGAATCCACGTTTCCTCGCTGCTTTTCGCGGTTATCTTTCGTCTAAAACCTGAATATTCATATTTGTCTCCTCTTTCTTTACGCTTCGAGTTTGCTTTTCATCGCCATTTTATTGCAGACTTGTTCCTAAGTCATCTCCGAAAATCCGGATCGAAGAAAGGGCGAACGCAAACAAGAAACGTCACGAAATGTCGCCAAATGAAGCTAAATCTTTTTGCACGGCTAACGAGTGGGAAATGAGATACGAAAAGTTTTAATTTCTTGCAAGAACATATCGAGAGTCATGTATATATTGCGTGCATATACATGCATGCTTCTTAATGTTCTTCAGGACAGTGGTGAGAACTTGGTTTCTCGCCAAGCGTCTTGTACACTCTCCCTCCTTCCCCATACGATTACTTCCTCCTTATTTCACGTTGTGTTGTGGGAGGGAAGAAATGAAAGGGAGTTATCGGCGATGAATCATCTTGCCAAAAGAAAGGGCAAGAAGACTGAATTACGTCATTGTTGGGAAACGATTGGAAGTGCAATACGAGATTGCTGCAGCGTTGTCCTTGTGCGATACTATCGCATCAGAATTAGGACAAATTGATTTAAAATATTTATCATTATTTTGATTTTAATGGCTATCATGATACGTGATCGATTTCGTTACGCAAGAGACATTTTTGAAAATATCTCCTGTGCAATGTCAGTGACGATTAAGTCAGAATCGTTACTAATCGGGATTTTAAGTCGGTTTTATCTAAACAAGAGACTTACCTGTCGCTTACTTAATGTTTGCCATGATCCTTGTTTTTCGATTAAGAAAGGCATCGTATGACGCAAGCGGAATTATCGAAGAAAAGTGCGTGGATGCTGGATTGCGTTCACGATGATAACGCGGATCTTACAACCGTGTAAATCCAGTTTACTAATTATTCTGGCGCTTGTACTCGTGCAAGAACAACGCCACTCGTTTAGATGACAGCGCTTTGTTCTTGGCACATTTTATTTTACAGAAGAGATGGACGGTGCGATGAAGAAAGGATTTTGTTAGTCATGATGCGGACGCGCCGTTTGAACGCACGCGTAATTACGAAATTCATGAATTCACGATAGCATCATAAACTATTTTTGTAATAGCCGTGCCTGATAAATTCTAATTAGATTGAAAACAACATCGGCGATGCGTGCGCCCTGTGTAATTGCCGCCGCTTTTCACGCGAATCAATTTCGCGCCAAAACGTGAGGACGGCGACGTCAACGAGAACTTTTGAATATTTTGTATGCGGCATAGCGCTCCCTCTTTATTACAAATTTCCGCCGGAACGTGAAATAAATGTGAAAATGCAACATGCCATTAATAATCGACGCTTGATGACATATTGTTCAGTTAATCCGCGATCGACTCAGCGAATTTCAGATCATTCGACGATTTTGAGTAATTAGCGGTTGAAGACAAGAAGTTTCTTGTTAAATCTGATTACATCGCAGAGAGGAGAATAGAGAACGAAGGAGCATTTCTTCAACTAAATCGGATCACAGAAATATCTCGCCGACTAAGCGGGCAATGCTTTGCTAAGCAATGCAAAGCGCATTCTCAGGCTACTTTCATTTGCTGTGCTAATGTTCTCTCGAGCGTTCTCGATTGAACGGATCTTCGCGAATACGCATCCGCATCGCGACAATTATTTGCGCCATCGGTAAACTGCGCGTTAACGCAGCAAACTTACGAAGCAATATAGTGCTCGAATTCTTTACCAGCAACTTTATTCATGCGTATATATAAAAACCGCATCATATAAATACCATATCAAATACGCATGTTTGATGTATCTCGCAATAACGTAACCGCGCCAAACATCGATCGGCGTACAGCAAATAGACGGCAAATATTTTTTTTTCTCCGGTAATACGTGCAACGTAACGCCGCCGTCTGATTTTTATGAAGCTTTTTGCGTCGTGGCAATCGATTTAATATCCGATAGCTTTACGCAAGGTTTCGGATTTCAATTATATTACACCGCCGAACCTCGCACGAATGGACACGTACATGCGAAACAGATCAAAACAAATAGATATTATTTAATGATTGGATTCTACCTGACACTTTATCCTAATTGCAATGCAATACATTTATACGCGTACAATATATGTACACTTACCTGTGGGTCTCTATTTCGCAGCTCGACAGCAAGGCCAAAGCGGGAATATTAATTGGCAACAATTAGCAAGTTTCGTCGTTCGCAACAATGGCAAGCCCTCTGTCAATTGTGCCGGATCAATTCACTGATTGGGGTAAGCAGCCAATCGCTAATAGCAAGGATACGCTTGTTACCGGCGATTTTTGCTCGCCCCACGAATTAATTACTTTTACAATCCAATCCACAACGATAATATTACGTTTGTATTTCATGATGTGTACGTAGAATGTACTTCAGAAAGAAATTCAAAGAGGAGTTCAATTATGGGTAATCTGTTTGTATAATCTGTATTTCTGTAATCTGTAATTTATTTTTTATGTATATGTATGCACGCCCGTATCTTCAACATCGTAAGAAATTCAAAGAGGAGTTAAATTATGGGTAATCTGTTTGTATAATCTATATTTCTGTAATCTGTAATTTTTTATGTATACGTGCGCATGCCCATATCTTCATTGTATCTGTTGGACGCCACCACCTGTAATTTTTATATTTTGGTATTGGACACTTGGCTTCTCGGATGCTCACCGACAGTCCAGTTAAACTGTAAATTAGAATAAAGGCTGCGTCATTAATTTTGCATGTTTCACGTGCATCACACTCATAAATGAGCATGGATACCTCAGATTAGTGCGGTTAATCAACGCAAGCGTTCAGAGTGATCACTTTTAGATATAAAGTGATCTAAACATTGCACAAAAATAAGCTCAGACAAATCTCCAGTGAAATAACTCGTAATTTTTCTTGCGAGAGATTCCCGCGATCGTTTGCAGACATGCATGATAGAGAAGATAAGAACATATTTCCGTGACTTGAATGTTTTTTTTATTGCTTTATTATGTTCACAACGTTAACAAGAACAATGTACATTGCGATCAAGTGACTATTGGTAACAATTATAGGTAATTGCAGCGGAGATTTTATTAGAGATTTATTAGAGATCTATAATTCACTAATGTGTATCACATTATTGAGGTAAACCGCTCGTACAAAAATACGTTTCGGTGTTAGCTCTTACGTAGGTTTTTAACTTTGAGTTTTCATAAATCCCGTTGGTTCGTCGACTTCCATTCCCAATTAATGCACCGTGCGCGTAGCGCATATATAATACACCTTGGTAATTTCGCTAATTAGATCGCGCTGTGTCGCTCACAACTCTAGTAACTCGACAACTTGCAAAATCCGTTAATGTAATAAACAAAGTATTTCTACGCTGAGGCATATGTATCCAAGAATGTTCCGATTTTATATGTTTCAATTTTGCACGTTCATTACAGCTATTTTCTGATAGCGCGATCCTTTGACTATCGATCCAGCGGCACTCGCACTGATTTGATTAAAATTTAAGGCCCATTCGCGACCTCTTGGGTCTCGCTTTCAACCGCGCAACGTATTTCCGCATCTGAGACTCGTAAATCGCTCACTGGCCTTGATGGACATTCAGCAGTTCAGCGATCCGTTGTTACGAACTATCGCTACAATACTGATGTCGTAACGTGACGATTGCTTCGTTACAAAGGAGAACGTCGGTAACCATTAGCGCTCTGCGTTCCGAGTATGTTACAAGTTGCCTCTACACAGAGAGAACGTTTCTGCAGCCGCAAGAACACGAAGCTAATATCGCCGCAAACTAGCCGCCGATAGCGAACTCGCAAATGAAATTACGGGAATGGGAGATCTAGAAAATCCTCTTGCAAACTTCCCCCAGCAAACGCTCTTCTCGCGGAATTCCGATCTTATTATCGACTTGCCGAGCATTAAATCGACTGATCGTGCACGCTGTACGATGTAACGTGTATTTCAGGGAGTCCTTGTTGCGTTCCCTTCTGGGGGATTTTCATCTCGTCAATCCCGCCGGAAACTATCGCGCATCGTTTCGAAGCGATCTCAAGATATTCTAGCACACACGAGGTCTCCTCAGAACATCCTCAGAATATCGATAATATCGAAAGAACACTTCGAAAGAAGAAAAAGCAAAAATATTTCTCGCGACATTCCGGGATTATCGCTGTGAATCTTCAAGGAACATTCTCAGGGATGCAAGATGCGATAATGTGACTTTTCTTCGGGATGACGCTTCCATATCTCATTGTTAAGCGGCTCATTCGCTGTCGGAGCTACAGGTATTTCCCTGCAATTGCTCCGCGTCCGCATGCGCCTCGCCGTTGCCGGAATACGATACTTTGCTGTACTTGTAGGTGGACGTGCGTTTGCGGAGGTACCAGTAAAACGCCAGACAGATGATAACGGCGATCATGAGGCAGAGATTCAGCAAGAACGTCACGGTCATCCGGTTGAACCACACTGTGTACTGCATCTGCCACGAGAGCCTACTCAGCACGCAGAACATCGCGCCGTTGCTCCACATGAGCTCCGAATCCGCGTGACAGGTGACGCAGTCCGTCTCGTTAGGTCCTTTGCAGGATAGACACAGGTAATGGCATAGGGTGCAAAACGCGTTGGATCCGCTGTCCTCGCTGTCGTTTTGGACTGCGTAAGTCCCGGACGGGCATTGCTGTAGGCAGCTGCCATTGCTACGATACCAACCCGGCGTGCACACTGAAAAATTAGATACACCATTGACGGGCAGCCTCGTTCTTGCCTAGTCTCGGCGGGTTATTGTTGCGTGTGTTAAGCTTGTGAGTCGTGTGCTGTTGTCGCTGGTGTCGGCTGTTGTTGCTGTTATTTCGCGATATTGTGCTGTGTCGCGTTCGAATTTGCTCGTGTCGAACATGAATGGCGTTGCACGCGAAGAATACAAATTCACGCGATCGAGATCGCTCAAAAGTTATTATTCTCGATAGAACTGTGTCAGTCGTCTGATTGATTTGATGGAAGATTCCTTATGGTCGGAATTATTTGCATCAGATTAATGATACAAATCTGTTTCCAGGAAATGACGATAACTCCAGTTATCGTCATTTTGTAACGCCATTCGGTTGTTCGATATGGTTTATATGTATTGCAAAATGTATTCAATTCAAGTACACTTAGATTATAGAAAAAGAAAAAAAATATGCAAGTATGAAAATATATAATAAAATATCTAAGATAACAAAATAAGATACGGCAAGCGACATCGTAATTTATTTGACTAACGTGTGAATCAGGCTATGGCGAATGCCGGTTATGTGAAACTCCAACAATTGGCTAAATGAGGAATTCTTATAAGCGCTGCTATTTTAAATCGATACATGAATCTCGCATTATGTCAAACACAAATTTGGACAACGCGAGATTATACATTATGAAAATTGATTACATTATCCATGCAGAATTGATTTTACCTATATAAAGTGTGGACGGTACTTAATCGAATTATGACCGATTTACATTATTCGCTTTGTATCAACTGCAAATTAGATAAATTAAAAAAAAATAATTCTTTAGTCCTTGTCAGTAATTGTTTAGTCCTTGTCAGTAATTCAATTACACAAATTGAAATATCTATTGAGATGAGATACAATTTAAATGTTCATGTGCCCAAGTTTAAGATTGATATGCCCATAGCTATATCCATAATTAAAAGAATAAATTGCTTGTCAAGCAGCAATGATCGATAAACGCGCTCGAGATTCAAGAAAATAAATCGATCTTCGAATAAATAATTGTGGAACGGTGACTAGCCTGTAAATACGCTACTATGAATTTCAGAACCTGTGAAGCATGCAAAAGCATATGTGTGCTATGCTTATACTTCATTTAAAAATCATACGTAAATTAATAATATCTGTCGCTCATCTGGGCGCAACATCGGAGCGAACAAGACGCTTGTGTGTATATATTATTGCATTTGCACATTACAATTTCATACAATACTATTTTTATTAAGCGCAACATGGAACAAAACCTATGAATTCAGTTATAGTGTCTGTGTGTTATCTGTAAATAATTTACATCGCCATTTCCATACTCGCTCTTACGTACGAAGTGTGGTTTCTGACATAAAGCAACGGTCTGATCAATTTCTATGAAATAGATATAAAAGACGTTAAAGATTTATTTAGAGATATCTTTTTCTATCTTTTTATTTACGTTATAAGATATAAGATTTTCGTTTTCATTATGCTATTTTTAATATAGTCTTATTCTCTTCTATATAATAAAAAGATGAACCAAGCGAAAAATGGAGAATATCACTTTCATGTATATAAAAGCAAGATATAAAAATTTTCTAAATTTGAGAATATATATATATTTTTCTCAATATTCTCAAATAATTATTAAAATTATTAATTTACACATAAAAGGATATATAATATGACATTGCTCTTTCTTTAATGTGAATACGATATAATTCGATACTTATTTTAGAGAAGAAGAGAAAAAGAAAAATAAGATTCAGAAATAGCTATACGACATTTAAAGAATATTCATCAAGAGGAAAGTTACAAGCATTGCTAATTAATAAGCGTCGAAGTATAAGTATCACCGATTCGTCGTCATCAATATGCCTCCATCACCACACTTTACATTTATAAGGCGAAAATGGCGCATTGCATGAAAGCATCCTCACGCGAATAATATTATCATCAATATTTGAATATTTAAATATTATAGTCATCATGGTTCATGCTAATGAAGCTTAGAGTCATCGATTACCTTGACAGCAATATCAACAATTATATCAACAGTAGTTATAATTAACAAACGATTTATCTACGCATGAGGATTCCTTGATATGAAACATGTAAGCGAATGAGAAGCATGCAAAGATAGAAGCAAAAAGAACGCAAATATGAAGCAAATATGAAATAAGAAAATATCTCTCGTCAAAGTATAGGAAACCTGGGAGAATTTGTCTGCCTCTCAAAAGTCTTGCTATGGATTTTAAATTACGTTCCATATTAACTTAGCGATAATTAAGTATCAATGTCAAGGTCAATAAGATCTATCAAAATCATCTTGTTAATGTTAAATACAAAGATAATATCAAATTAAAACGTTTGTATTTAAATTATTCATCGTCTGCATATAAAGTATCGTTATGAAAGTACGAAATGTTTTTTTTACGTTATCAATATACGTAATCAATGTAATAAAATACACATCGTAAAGTAAGTGATATCGGTTGATACCAACTGATTTGATAATCAAGTTCTAAACTAAATTTTCCGTAAAGTAAAAATTCGCGCGCATACGAATGAAAATATTATCAAAATTGTGCATTGAAAAATGGAGAAAAAAGAAAATCTTAAACGTAAATTCTAGATGCTTCATACAAGTAGATGTGAAACTGGAGAAAATGGAATCTTATTCGCCCAGGTATCCACGTGCTTTCGAGAATAATAAATTGCAGAGGATTAAAAGGATATCATATAGAAGAATGAAGAAGAAGTAAGACTCACCGTGCTGGTGAAGCAATCAGGGATAGGGCTGTTTATTTTTTGTTTATTTGTGTGCGTGGTTGTGGATGTATGGATGTGGTTGGTGATGGTGATGGTTGGTTGGCAGCCGGTCTGAGAAAGTCCGCGTCCGGCACTTTGCCATGGCGAGCCCAAGAACCTAAATACGTTTTCTGAACCTGCTGTGGGATAAAGGGATAAAGCAACTGCGAGATGGCGCGTGATTTCTCCGTTTATCTTGCGAGCTACCCGATTTATTTATTTCCTTCCATCCGGGAAGCGCTTTACGTTTTCTTCACCAGATATTGAAAAACAAATTTTTAGCAGCCCATTAGGTGCGATCGCACGGTACGCTCTATCGGCGTGGAACTTTCTTTCGAAGTGAGGAGATTCAACGGAACAATAAGAGAACAACACTCATTTTCGCACCGAGTTAGCCAATGATTAGTGAAATTAGTTACATAATTGGAGATTTATCAGGCTGATCGTGACAATGAGAGGTGCGGTACCCGAATATCGCCAGAATCGGCTACCGTGAAACGCGCCTTCGTTTCTCTTGGTTGATTTCAACGAAACGCGAAGAGAGAGAGAGAGAGAGAGAGAGAGAGAGAGGGGGGGGGGGGGGGGGGGGGGGGGAGAGAGAGAGAATTTTCGTTCTGCGCACGAGCAAGGACGTTGAAGTGAATTAATTGAGTCGGTTATATTAACTTCGACTTAACGCTCGGATGACCAGCCAAATTGAGACTCATGGCGCTTGATGAACTTCCGATAATATACTGGGAATCCGGATTGTCCGGCTGAAAGGTGTTCATTCTGGTTAATCATTAGATCCCTAAAAGTTACCGCCGCGCAGTGGATTAACTGTCTCTGTTCTGGCAGGATCGCGATAGTGGATAATTATAGCGGGATCTTTGCAGGCTTATGCGACCCTAATGTGCTCACCTTCCAGCGTTCTCCATATTCGTTTCCATCGAGATGGATGAATAGACGGTTCTATAAGGAGGCGATGAAAGGTGGATCATTAATTTGAATCGCACGTGCGAATGAAACGAATCGCATTTCTGGGAAATGATCTGCGAATAACGATAATTCGAATGTACGATGGCAAGAATGTGTAAAACGAAAAAGACATGCGCATAAATAGAGATAAAATATGTTCTCTGTAATTTATCGCATTAGATTTTCCTCGCTTTCATTGCGCGACCGGAAAGTATGTCGTGGCAAGAAAACCATAATTTTAGCGTATGAGATCTGATGAAATTTAATGCGCACATGAGTTATTTATTTCCGAAAAAGAACAGCGATGTTACAGAGTTTTTCTTAAATCTCTGTCACATTGCAAATATCATTAAATCAGAAACGATTAAAAACAGATTAGAAAAGAAGATGTTTTAACATTGTAAACTTGTGCAATTTAAACATTTATTTAAACATTTATGAATGCGTCTCGACATTGTATGTCTCAAATAAAACACGATACATCATTTCAAAAGCATTGATTTACCTCGAGATTAATGAAATGGGATAAATAAATCAAGTTTTAAGGCGCAGTGATTAGTAATTAATACGTGGAGTTATAAATATAAGAAAATATATTGTTATATATATTAAATGTACCATTTAATTCCTAATTATATCAATTATTTTCGAGACGTAAGGTTAATAATATTATAATAGCTCCCGAAATATAGATATTATCATACAAGAATTCATAATGCGGTTAAGGGAATTTATCATAGGTATCAAAACAATAAAGGCGATGCCATGCAGCAATTTTCGAAGTTAATTAATTGGATATTCACTAAATTATTCATTGAGAAGCGAGAAGATGATAGCTCTTTTCTACAAGTCTAAAATTCTCGAGTGGAAGTTAAATTAAACTTTGTGTCAGTGTTAACCTTTGGTACATTTTTTTTTCATTCACCGTAATACTTTCTCTTTCTTTTCCCTTTATATCTCTCGTATTTTAATTTTCCTTCTTTAAAAGATTCCTTCTTTAAAGGACATATTCATTATACGCTAAACTAACTGTGCTTATAAGTTAAAAAATATAATTAACTAATATCTAACATTAATTTCTCATTTAAAAATTTGTCGATAAAATCGACAGTTTAATTAAAAAAATTTCTGGAACTTTTAATCTCGCGATGTCTTTTGCGGATAACTTTTATTAAAGAAATATTAATATCTTATAATATATAATAAAAGAAAAGCAAACTCATTAATAAGAAAAATGATATGTAAAGTATTATTAAATAATAATCCGGCATCTTGAAATAATCGTGATATCGGAGAACGCCTAGCTTTGATTCCAACATCATTGATACAGTGCGAGAATTCTCTTATGTAAACATAGATGTCCTGACTTTCGCAGAATGACATAAATTTACAAGAATTACGGGAATCATGGGAATTGAAGGCTCAATTAGACGACGATCACGGAATTATGGCATACAGCTCATACGCCGAGATTCTGGCTGTTGTATGGCTTTATCCGCGAACGGAAGCGTGCTTTAGTTTGGCATATACCTGCATCCTCGCGCGATCGAGATTAAAGCATCGACAGTGTTATAGCGTTAATTGGATCGTGAACTGCAAGTTAGTAGACGGCGGTCGAGGATCGGAGCCGTATGTTAAATCGAAAGGTAAGCGGAATCACGTCGCATTCATAGGAAGTTCCAGTCAATTGTAAATAAACTCTCATTTCTCACTGGCGATTAGATACAATGTTACATAGAAGGGCGACTGTGTCCACACGCAGCGGACCCATCAGATACAAATGCTCCTCATTAAATGTCGGGGTCCGCTGGAACAATGGTCATTATTTAATTTCTCATTATCAGCAGAAAACTGCGTAAGAATTTATAAAATACTTTATACATTTCGACACTCCATAGAGATCGCAGAACAAGATACAAGTGTGACAATCCCTTCCCGTCCTCAAAAACATGCTCGTTGAACAACCCCCCTGTATTGTCGCAGGGAAGTTATGCAAACCCTTAAATTTGAACGCGAACACGAACGTATCGTACAATCCGACTTGTCCATCTTGTCGCGCACGCGTATGCGGCCGCGGATAAATAACGTCTTTGAGACAATTCTTCAGGAGATTCTCCTCTTTTAATTCGTTCATGATATACAAATTCCAATGTCGCATATAATGACTCGTAATAGCTTCTTTTTCCATTGCTTATACAATATGCATTATGTATAAGTGTACATAAATGTATGCAGCAGACACACTCGCGTCCCGCGCATGGCTCGCGTCTCCCCCGCCCTCTTCCCGTTCTCTCCACTGGCAAATTTCACTTCAGCGAATGCTCGTAGGAATCGACGTTACCCCGCCGATCCTTTGTGTGATGAATCCAGAATCCAGAAAAAATCGAACATGGAAACGAATGGGGGAGGAATGAGAGACACGAGCGTGAACGCATAGCGCGAGACACGCAATCGCACCTTACCATTCTCCTTTCGTCTCCTCTTCAGGAGCTCTATAACTTAGGATATGTCGCCTCACAAGCAAGATACATTTTACAGTACATACAAACATTTACAGTAGATACATTAACAATATGGCAGACAATCGCGACGGGACAGCGCCAGGCATTCCGGCAGAAGCGTGCGTTTCAGAGAGATGCATGCGTTCGTTGAGATTTGCAGTTGCTATTCGATTACTATTAACTCCAGCCTGGATATGCGTGTTAACGATCGTGCATGAAAACTGCAGATCCGATTGCAGTCTTTAATGAATACAAAAGCGCGTATTGAAGCTGAGTAATGTGAGAAGAATACTGCATTTCATTCGGATAAGCGGCGGAGCGCCTCTTTGGAGAAAAGCTTTTCGTTCGCACGATCTTGTTACTAATTATATATATATATATATATATATATATATATATATATATTATTCCTGTTTATTAATTAATTTGCTTTCAGGTGCTAAGTAGGTATTACGAGAGTGCAATTGGAAAGTAGTCTTTGATCTCAGTAGTCTCAGATTAAGACATCCGGGATGAAAGCGGGAGAAATTATCTCTGTCTTAAGGTGGAAACGCATTCTACGAGGCGATATTACGGCTTTGAGAAGGGAACGAGATTGCGAATCGCCATCATCTTCCCGGGAAATTCGGCAAGAGCGCGAGAACGTCGGAATGCTACTTGCGCGGAGTATGCAAATCTGTGCGTCCGCGTAAAATTCCATGGTGGCTTTTCGGATTTCTTTATCCTCGTGGAATTCGATCTGGACTTTTTCCGAGAGCGTTTTTCCGGCGTAATGATCCCGAGAACGAGCGTACGTTCCGTCGAGTTATCATCGCGGTTGGGCCACGTGTGTGCGGTCAGTGTACCAAACATTAAACACCGACTCGCCTCTAATTGCTCATCTGGATGATTCGATCCAGTTTAATTTGATTAAAATTGAATTTCCGCGAATGCGAGTTTCACGCTCACAGCGCGATCGCGCTCCGGGCGACCTCAATAAAATCGTGCGCAAAGCGCATTCGCGTGAAATTCATAATGCGATGTAAAAAGCGTACGTATAAAGTACGGAAAAATAACTCTAATATTGTTTTAATGCTTAACGAATTACGCGCAGAAACGCGTTACGCCGCGAGACCGTACGAATTTCAAGAACGGCTACGCTTTTTCGCGCATTTTGCGTGATTTATTGTCGCGAGTAAACGCTACGAGCGAATGCAGCGAATCGTCTCGGTGTAAATCAGATTACAGCTTCAAAATGAGATTACTGCAGGCAGAGAACACGCGCACTCATTACCGGAAGTCTCGGCGGCTGTCCCGGCGCAACGTTGCGAATATTGTACATCTCGGAAGATACGTCACATCTGAACGAACCAAAATACATCCAAAGTTTCTTGTACTACTCATAGTATCCACGTTTATATCAATTTTCCTTTCTTTTTTTTCTTCATTTTCTCAGAAAAAACCAACATTCTTCCGCGCGGATTAGTATAATTGACTCTTATTCTTACAAGAGAAACTGAAATTCCGCTATACATCGTAGATAATCGGTCTGTACTTTCGTTTTTCGTTTTCACTTTTGCTATCAGTTTCTCTTTCATACTCTCGATCGCGCTCTCTCATGCGCGCGCGCACGCGTACATACACACGCATACATACACATACAAGCATTCTCTCTTTCTCTCTTTCTCTCCGCATCTCGCGCATCTTATTGATCTTCGTGTTTCTTCTGCTCGTCTCAATGGATTTCATTTTAGAGCACGTAATAAAATTATTTCTTTCTCTTTCTATTGTTCTCCCGCGATCTCGACGAGCTCGTCGACTCTGCGCGATGCAACTTTCGTTTTTATTTCTTGCGTGATAGCGGAACGAGATCCCGTGGCGAAGATTGTTCGTCATAAAAGTCTCGAAAAGTCACCAGTCCCTTCGATCGTCTCGCTCGGCAACTTTCCATTTTTATTGTATCATAGCCACATTGTGTCACGAAACTTCGTTACGCTATCTTCATCCCCTCCTCTAACGAATATCGCTAAAGGTAAAGTCGAGGATTAATGGAAGAATCGCGGATTGATGCATCTTGCAGCCCATGCTTCTTCGGTGGCGAAGTTACGTGGGAAGCATCACACAGTATCCTGATGATTTTTCACCCGCGAAGAGCCGCGAAGCTCGACGACATCCACGAAGAATCGATACCTCAAGACCCGTATTCTCGCGTGTTTCAAGTTGAGCGACGTTTGACGTTAAAAATATCGTCGTTCAACGGCGAATGTTATTTATTTCCCTGATATAAAAATCGAGCCCAACGCGAGGCAAGAGTATTTAGCGTCAAACGCGCGGTGAACGAGCGAGAGAATGCGAGCTCGAGGAAGATAGTTTCTAATATGTTACACGTGTGAGCGCCTAGTGGATCACTCGATCCAATGAAGTTAATCTCTTCTGACTTTCTCCGCTCGTTCTATCTGTATTATCATCACGATCGCCGCTTATCGAACATTTATTTGTTTTCTCAGAGAAGCGCGAATCAGTCAATCCTCTATAAGCCACGGATTTCAGGACTGTTGCGAAGACCGTGAGGTTATCGCGAAATTTCGCAATGAGACGCATTATACCTTTATTCCTGCCTTCTTCTTTCGTATTCTTTTCTTTAATGTACTATAATTTCTTCCGAATAGATCGCAGGAGGATTGGATTACGGAAGTCTAATGTCTCGGCTCATAATAGCCTCTCTTTTCGAACAATTTTACCATGTGGGAGACCGTATCTATCGAATTACAATCGCCTTTCAATCCGCGATATCGTGTGTTCTCATTTTCTTTCGTATCTGTCGCTTGAAATTTTATTTAATAGGAGCACTTCGAAAACTGTCGTTCCTTGATCGACGATGCGACTCGATCATCTCTGCATGCTCCCTGTACGAAGAATGAAAGAAAGCGGCAGTAAAATCACCAGATTAGATCTTATCGATCCGGATGAATCCGTGCAAAATAAGCGAGCTGTTTGCCTTGTTGATTTAAGTATCACTTAATTTAACTGGCAGAGGTAACTATAATATAAGTCGCGTGTAACGTCGCGAAGAACGCATATATCTATTTGATAAGGAAGCGTATTTTTTCTTCATTGTAGACTCGTGAGATTTTCGCTTGATCTACATCGAGATGCGTAAGTACGCAATCTAATTGAACTTCGCTATCGAGAATCTCTTTGCAGAGATGCTGTGCGAATCTCGCATATGTCGCCGTGAGAAGAATCCGAATCTCTCCTGCTTTAGAGAGCATCAAGGGCGCATGCTTTTTGATCAAATTAGATAATATCATGATTACCTTGAGAGAAGTAATTCGCAAAAGTTATCATTTATTCCCTCGCTTCCATTTTGCACATGAGAACGCCAAGATTATCCATCTAAGTACGATCACATAAGTCACGACGCGTACAAAGTATCGACATAATTACTTCGCACCTTAAGTTTATTGATTAAAGAATCCGATACGAGAGTAACGCTGATGATAACGGTGTATCCTCTCATCAACGTGCCTCTCTTACCTGCGATAATCTTGCAGAATCACAGGTTGGTCCATAGAAAAGTGTCCAAAATAAAAAAAATCTATTAATGCTATTATACGTTATTCTTTTTTCTCTCTCTCTCTTTCTCTCTCTCTCTCTCTCTCTCTCTCTCTCTCTCTCTCTCTCTCTCTCTCTCTCTCTCTCTCTCTCTCTCTCTCTCTCTCTTTTGATATAGATAGAATCATGCATGTCGCATTATTACGCTACTTTATGTATTAGAACTTTTTAAAACTAATACTTTTTCTTTGCTTATTTACGTATGAACGATTCAATCACTGAGATGCACCGAAGATTCGTAGCTCTCAAGGCAAGATCTCGTGTACTGTCTAAAGCGCCAAAATAATTTTCCCATAGACCATCCTGCACAACGTCTCGTAAATTACTAAATATCGAGATGTACGATGTACAATGTGCAATATAAGAAAGGAAAGATAACAGAAACTAAACTAATTGTGCTAATTTCACAGAACAGCACCCATTTGCGATTTGATTGAAATGATATGTGTGCGTTATGCAGTTCCACACTTATCCGAGAATAATAAGATAATAATTACGACACTGACAACGAATGCGCAGCGTCCGCTTACATTGATATGAAATGTAATAATTATAATCACAACGTTCAACGAACAATTACAACTACTATACATATTATTGATACGAACAAGAATAATTAAAGCCCTTTCGACAGTTGTGTTCAATGTCCGATTATTTTGCGATTTCTATTACCCTAAAGAAATATACATTACGTGCGCCAAACGATCATGGCGTAAATGAAGAGCTAAGTAAAGAGCCGAATTCTATATTTCAGAACTCATTTTCCAGAAATAAATAAGGATATTACGAGAGAAAATTTAAGTAATCGATCTTTTCCTTTTTAAATTAACTTCCAAGTTAAAGATAAATTAAATTAATTTTCCTAATTCTCGCAAACTTTTAAAGCTCTGCAATCCAATCTCAAATCAAAAGGAAAAGGAAAATTAAAAGAAAATTCCTTTCTTTCTCATAGTAATAACAAATACGATAAACTAAAATATATGTATTTTACACAATAGAATGATTCCTCAAAATCAGGTAATGCCTACACTGGGATCGTAAATAACGTAATCGAAGGAAACGGATAACGCAGAGAAATAGGAGACGGGAAAGGCCGTTTTTTATCTATCACAATTGATTTATATCTATGCAATGTTAACAGCAGCAACAAAGAGGAGAGTAGGAACGAAAACAGTAAAGATAAGAAAGTAATAGTGAAAAAAGCAGTGCGGAATACTGCTGAGGAAACAGAGAGACACGAAAGACTGATGGACAAACGTGCAATGAATAAATGTACGAATGAATGATGATTGACGTATTTGGATATTTGGAGATAACAATCGAATCACAATCACGTGCGCGTGTACGATTAATCGCGATTTATAAATTCGCGATTGCACGGTTGGTCTCAATCGAAAAATCGAATCATTTGTCTGCCGAATGTACAAAGAAAAAGAGCGCATTCAACAAACGTTTTATGATGTTGAACATGTTCTCAGTATAGATCAGATGATAGATTTAACGCGTCTACCTTCTCAATGCTTCGTCTGCGGTCACTCTGTGTGAGGTGCAATTATCGTGCAATTATGGATTATCCATGTAAACGTCCCTCAGGATCTTCATTTTACGCGCGGCCATTAAAATAATTCGCTCGCGAACAGAAGGCTCCGCTCGCAAAACGCTGACCTAGGCTTTTGATCAGAAATGGGAAATTCAGAGGAGTCCTCTACGGCGAATCGGCTCGCCTTTGGATCTCCATTGAATGCGCATCGCTGCTTCAAACGACATCGGAATCGCTCTCTTCCTCTCGACGTTCTTCGCAATATATGACGTTTTTCTTTCGTCTTATCTCGCGAGAATTTTTGATTAAAGGAAACTTCCGCGAATGTCCGGGATCTGCTGGCGAAAGTAGTTTTTCACGGCATTGACCTTTTTAAGGCAGATAGGTGAAAAGAAGAAATTTCATGCGGGTCAAGTTTGACGCACGAATCTCGATATTTATGAAGCGACGAAATTTAAATGCCGATGCTAAGCGTGATGTCTATGAAATTTCGAGATATTAAAGCAGATTATGCGTAAAAGTAATATTATTTTGCAGTGCAAGTAAGATGTACGAACATATTAAGCGTACAGTCTCTCTCGTGATAATCTGAAAATATAATGTTGTTTAAATACGATTGAGTTAAAAGAGTTAATTGCATATCGACGCAATTCTGGAATAAAAAAATAACTGTATTGTTATTCTATAATTAGAACTCATGTGAGTTAATAAAGTTTATCAATTAAATTGAAAGTGATAAAATACGATATCGATTGACGGTTTTCTGTTATCACATATGAAACACAAATTTCGATTTTATTCAACGTTACATTGACTTTGAATGTTTCATAAAAGGCATGAAACAATGAGTGGATCGGAAGCGGCATCAAGGAATGAAATACCCATAAATTCGATTCTATGTAAATTTTGGATTTTTCCTGCACCCGCGGGCATACAAGGAATCGAAAAAGCTCGCATAAAATATAAAAAGAGACTTGCGGAATTGCATCAACGGGAAACACGACTTTTCTTTCTCCCGCTATAAAATTTGGATTCTCTGCCTTTCTCGATCGTTGGCTAAAATCTTGCTCGTCTGAATAAAAAATGAATAGCGCGCTACCAGAAAAGTCGATCTTTTCCAATCTGTCGAAATCTGAAATCTGTCCAATCTAGAGAATATCGGATGCCTCGTTCCAAATTATTACGCTAAAGTCGTCACTTTGCGCGCGTTATATTTGACGAGTTTTACGAAAATTAAGAAACGAAGATCCAAAATATAATTCTATTATTTGATTCTATATCCGTGGCTTTGCAGATGCCAATATTTTATGGACAAGCGATGCTTTCTTCATTGAACGATGAAATTTAATTAAGAAGTTAAAGATTTATTAATTATTTATTAATTAGAAATTAAATAGAAATATTTCATGTATTGGATGCATAATTAAATCAAGTTTGGGTGATTAACATATTGCGTGACATAACATATTAATTTTAATAATAAAAGTCAGATATTATTCATATCAAAGATGAAATAATGATACATCTTAAGATATGACAGTATAGATATGACAGTAGCGTTTAATTTACTGAAAATGAAATAAACTTTGATTTGTATTTTACACTATTTGTACTAAATTTTATAAAAGATTTCCCTGTTCCCTGTTGTAAAATGTTATGTAATTAAAATCTGGATTCTTCGTTTCCTTTCTAAAGCAGATACAAGGAAAGAGTTAAAATAACAATTCTTTTTTTTTCCTTCGTATAATAACAGATATGCAATAATACATATAGAAATAAATCCAAATACTAATCTCAAAATTGTGAAACTGAGCGTATGCGGTGTATAAAGCATCCGATCGATTTTTACATCTCTTGACCGACATCACAGCGAATCCTGGAATGAATATGTTCAAATGCGTTTTTTTTTCCTGCACGATATTGTTATCGAAAGCCATCCATTAGAGTATCAGCGTATCTCGAAAAATCACAAACGTTTCACTCGCAGAACGCCACTTCGAAAGAGACATTTAGTGTCACGATGGTAACGTCGATTTAATTTTGCAGGTATTCGATATTCCCTTTTTCGGACGATTGTTCAACCTCTCGGTGATGCAACGGTTTCTAGGGTTTCAAAGTGCCACGAAAGTTTCGCGTGGAACGCCATCACTCAAGTCCAGTGATTTTTACAAAATTGTCAATCAAGGCAATGCCGTGCTCAAGACCGAAAAATATGAGAAACACTTCGTATGAAATAACTTAATTACGTGATGTGTGCATCACTGATTTCTCGATTGAGTACCAATCCGTAGCGGAATACACATTTGGAGAAATCCGTATATATTCATACGATTCTTTCAGTTAATCGTTAAGATTGTACGTCAATATTCGCCTGCATGGCGTTTCGTTCGCTTGCACAAAATCGGCGATTTAATATCTCCGGGACGGAGGGGAGGAGAGAGAGAGGGAGGAGAAGAAGGTTAAAGGTAACATTGTGCCGATCGTAATTCGATCTTTGGCTTGTCGTGCACGGTTAACTGATTTGTGGCCTTCAACTTTCGGAGAAAGTGATGGAGAATATGATTGTATTCTGTGCGCGTCGCGATATAAATCGTAAATCCTACAAACGAACTCTCGCACTCAATGGCGGAAGCTTCCTTTCGACTCGATAACTCGTTGATCATCGGCGTTCAATAAAGAAAAATCATTCTGTCAACCGGCTTTCCCCGTGGGCTTCTTTCGTTTATCCGCATGATCGGGATTTTCACGAAGCGCGCGCGATCTAAGCTTCAAGCTCGCGATAGAACGTACTCGCCGATGTCTATATCGAGTCCTCCTCCGAGCGAAACGATGATGTCTAAAAAGTGTTCAGAAAATATCGTTTAATGGCGCGTTTAATGTTCTGGTTGTCATGAAAAGTCGAGCCGAGCCTAAGCGCGAACGGCGACGCGCTCGTAAACGCAGCTTTCAGTATCGTAGTTTAACAACATTGTTGAGCAAGTGCGACGTGCCGAGAATTTGATATACGGTATCTCCGAGGCCGAATGTGAATCGTGAACGTATCAGCGACGCGATATCCATACAATGATTAAGTTCTCTTTTCTTCTTTCTTTATCTCTCCCTCTCAACGAGACATTGGAGGCGATGCAAAACAAGATTCTCGCGTGTTATATTCATAAAACGTATACTTCTACGTATCATGGTAATGGTAAATCGGGATTCCTTGGAATCATCCGAATTGCTTGATCGAAATTTCTCGAAACGTTCTCCCAGTTTTGAACGTTCAATCATACTCGGGATTCCATGAAATGGCAAGTTTCCTGCTTCATCGCGTGCGTTATTATCTCGTTAACAAGGAAAAACGATGTTATATTGTCCTTTGTCTCTTCTATCATAGTAATTTGCTTGATCACACGGTGATCATCGTCATTGATCTTAAGAATCCGGGATCCGTCCAACGCGTCCACACACGGCCTCGTCTCCGACTGTTTGCACAGGCAGCCGAAGATCCTGCCTGTATCTTCTAATTTCGGCAGTGCTAATGGTTTACCGAATATTCTGTACCTCCTTGCTGGCGAAATGCTTGCGAAGTGGAGGAAGATCCGGAGCAGGATGCGAGAGAAAGTTGACGGTCAAAAAATGTTGCGAAAAATACAAGAGGCACAATCGACAGGCAGAGAGATAAAGAAAGAAAGTGAAAGCGAATGGAAAGAAAGATAGCGACAAAGTAAGAGAGAGAAAAAGAGAGAGGGGGGAGAGAGACAGAGACAGAGGGAGGAAAAAGCCATTTATCTTGATGCGTGTACGCGAAAGGTGCATGTGGAAGATAGGGCAGGGCAAAGAGCGATGAAGAGGAACGAATGGAGAAGAAAGAAGGCGAGAGAAAAAGCATTTCCTCTCGCTGGAACACGTTGGAACCGCTCCGTCGATGAAAATCGACGATGTGGCACGAGTCTTCGTATTGGATCGCGCAATTCCATTGGCTATATGTTTATGTACGTGTGTATATACGTGTATATACGTGTGAATATATGTACGTTATAAGTTACGCGAGGCAATTTTTTCAGGACCAGAACAGGGGAGACGGAACGCAGGATCGGATCCTGCTAATGGCAGTTGCACGATGCCTCTCTGTTGTACTCTCGTCTCGTACAAAAATCTTCACGCGAGAAATCACATGTGATGTAAAGGTGATTTCGACTTCGAAATGTCGAGCAGAATTAGATGACAGACGTGGTGCTTCTAATCGCTGCGAGTCGTTAGGACTGCTCTTTCCCGACTCCGCGATTTTCCGGAGTCTCGTCGCCAGGCGTGTCTTCAACACTAAGGAAGATAGAGCGAAGGAATAGAGGAACGCGTGGAAGAGGAAAAGTAACGGACAGTGGCAACGCAACACCAGTTTAGCGAGATCGAGTGATTTCGTTCCTCGCGTTGAACAACTGAAGGAGTTGAGGAGTTGAACAACTGAAGCAGGAGTCATTTATTCTCGCCGAAACTGCACGCGGAAACTGATCTATGGCGATATCGCGCGACTACTTCGCGGAATGCTCGCGCAAAATCGCGCAAGCGATTCCGAGATACGTTTGTCAGGGCACCGCTTATTTGCTATTTCTGCTCCGTTCAACGCGATGGAGGAGAATACCGTGGTACGATTAATCCCGGGGATCCACTACGAGCGTGCGCGTAACTCCGCGCAAAATATAATAAATACGCTTTGCATATATTTACAAGCACGCCGACGCGTATCTGGAGTTACGCCTGTGGCCCGTAGTCCGACTGCGCGCGGTCGGGAAAAGTTCGCCATCGGCAAAAGTGACGGACTCTCGGTTTCCGTATCATTGCTTGCTCGTTGCGATTGCGGCCAGTGAATCCGTCGAGTTTACTTTTTCGTTTTGCCGTTTTCGTTATCGGGAAAGATTTACTTTGCGTTACTTTGAGGGGAAGCCGCGCAAAGATAGCGCGAGAAACGATGTTAACAGCTCGAACAACACGCAAAAATCACGTTTTCCTCGTCGCGCGCGCCTTGTCCCGAGCGAATCCGCACCGGTGAATTTCCCGCGAGATTTTACATCGACAATATCTCGTCCTCGCGCAAAGCTTCCCGCAAACTTCTCTTGTTCGATACGATCCCTCAGCGAATTCTATTTGTTTCTCTCTTGTCCTTCCTGAGGCACGAGATGCCTGTTACGTGTTTTATTCTCGGAAGTACGATGAAAATGCATTGAGAAGATAAAAAGAGAAGGACACGATCCCATTAACGGCTCAAGTAAGGCATCTTTCGAATTTTTTCTGGAATAAATGATATATTCGAGATATTCTCAATGCTGTGGTCGAGAGTTCGTCACGTAATCCGGAAACACGCTTTCCCTGCCTCGAGCGAATCTCGAATCCCCGTTCCATCCTCTCGATCGACGAGGTACGATCGGTTGAAGTTATCTTACGATACCAAAGTCTCTCTCTGAATGCAGTATGATCACGACGCAAACGTCTCTTCTACGTCCATCACCGAGAGACTCGCTTCCCTGTACGAGCAAACGGTTCGCCAAAGCTGGTTGTAGCGGCGCGAAGAAAACGTATGTTCTCGATCAAAAGGAGTGCTCCGACAGAGTTCCGATGTCCATTACTCTACGTATGCCCTCTGCTTCTTTCTTAGAAGAGGAGGAAGAGGACGGATACTAATCCAACACTGACAGTCGCCGGATTCCTCCTCGAAACAGCACCAGAGTAGCAGCACCTTGAGTAATATCGGAAGAGGAGGTGCGAGTCTCTTCTTCGTCCTCTGCTCTTTTCCGCGTGACGATTGCTCCCTTGCTCCCCCGCGTCGCACGTTAGAGTTTGACGGATCGCAAGGTCGATCAGGCACAACGTCGTCGATGCTCGGTCGCTCGCGGGCTTCACGCTCATAGAACTCGCGAGAAGCATCACAGGAGCGAAACACAGGGAGCAATCGCGGAACCATACGTGGTCCGTTGTCATCATGTACACCTACACGCGTCTGATGCGCGGCCCGTTGTCGCCGGGACGTCGCGCCGAGACGTCGTCGCGCCGCCGATCGTCGACGACGCCGTCGTCGCCATAGTCACCGTCGTCACCGTCATCGGGACGATGCTCGCCGTCGCGATCAGCAGCCGGTGGCGGTCCGGCTCACTCCGACTGTCCGAAGCTGGCCAGCTGGTGATCAGCTCCTGCCAGCAGCCAGGCACGCCGCTCAGGTAGGCTAGAAGGAGTAGTATGAGGCACCCACCTAGGCACCCGCCGCCCCCGGCCTCGAAGGCGGCGCAGCCACTTGTTTGGTTTTCCGTCGCTGGCCTCTGCACTTCCGGATGAGAGACTCGCTCCACCTGCTGGCTGCCGGTCCACGAGTCCGCGTCCACGGCATTCTCTCTGGCGTTCGTGGCTGCGTTATCCTGGATTTGAGTCTTTTGCTGCATCACTGGCGGTTGCGGCTTATCCTTGTCCAGATCGTCCACCTCCACTGACGTCTCCGTGCCAAAGAACACCAACTTCCATTCTTCCAACGTGTCTGGAACAACAACGGCAGTTACGTTAGCGTGATTCGTGGAGACGGTTGCTTGTTTGATGTGAATCGAGAAATGATGCGGGGAAGAGATCACGAAAGCATCGGAGACGAAAGAAAAAGAAATTTTCAGAAAAAATGTTGTTTCGATTTCTGTAAAATATTTCAACGATGTTTCAACGATGATTCCGATAGCAAAGTTGTTTCTCTGTAATGTTATAAAATGTTTTTCTTGTCACCGATGCTTTTTCTAAGAATTATATGTAGTTTTATCGTGCTAACGATGTGAAAGATGTGCAAGCGTGCTAAAAAGAAGAGCTGCAGGTTTTAGGTGAAAACGAGCCGAAAATAAAACGCATTTCGCCGCAATATCATAAAATAATAATTGTCTACTATTACTTTTACGGGTTTAGATACACACATGCAGACATTCATGTTACATTCAGCTCTAATGAGTTTTACGTGATATACGTACTGCGCTTACCAAGAGCGGTAACGACACCATTCCCGTAAAGTTCCCGGATTCTGATGGATGGAGTCTTAACGTATTATTTCACAGCATAGTGTAAAATTATTGATAGAGTCGTATGATATTCTGCACAAAAGGTGTAGACATATTTTTCAAGCAGAACGTAACGCTATGAATAATCGCAAAACGCAAAGTCATAATCCGACTATCGATTAGCAATCTTTTCTTTTCTCAATGATTTATTAAATATCGCACTTTTTACTTCCTCAATTTCACCATCTTGCCTGTAGGCATGAGACATTGAAACGCGCAGAAATAGAGGTGATAAAAATAAAAAGATTTCAAGAGACGCAAACGAGACAGCGGAAGGAATGACATAGACGTCGACGACGCCGTTGGGAAATTAATAAAGTGTCACGATACTGTCAGGGAAAGTTCCATACTGAAATCGTTCGTGGCAACAACGGAAAGAGAGAAGAAGAAAAGACTTGAGTCTTGATTAAATTAGAATTAAAAATAGCTGAGTAATCAGCGATAAATCTTTGCGCACACATTTACCGAGCGCGATGTATACGACGCTCGGAATTAAATGCAAAGTGCTTTGCAACGAGATTCTGTAAGAACTCGCTGGACGATTATCGTTTTTAAGTCGGACGAGATATATCTGCATGTTTTTATCGCGTGTTGCGAACAAGACGGTAAAGCAAGATGAATGAAAATTGAGTTTAAATGTCGTATTTTCTTCCGCATCTTAAGGATTGAGACGGAATTACTCGACACTAAATCGTTGATTTGCAATATCGCGTTAAAATCCTTCTTAATCAATAAATGCAGATATCTATTGAAGAATAGACGACACAAACGTTAAAGAGTATGTACACTTTTGCTTTGTTGACATTGAAATAATTTATCATTCGGCTCTTAATTTATGAGTAGACATAGAAATATTTTCTAGCACATCAAGAAGAAAATTTGCTTTAGTGTAATATTAATATTAATACTTTCTTTATATTGAAACTGCGCAGGAAAAATTCAATGGATGGATTCAAACGTGGATTCAAATAAAATCATTTTTACGCGGAGGAAGTTAAATTTTTCGCAGATTACGGGGAACGAGCGAACGGATCAAAGCGGTAAAAAGCGAATTTAATTTATCGCTGATTAAACCACATGTACTCGCGTACCCGCGAGTTATTTTTTATCAAAGTTCCGATGTAAACTATAGGTTACCGTATCTGTAATGAAGTCGTCGTTAAAGTGCTGTTATTACGAAGATGCTTTATAGCAAGCAAGTTGGCAAACGTTGCCGCGACAATTAAATGGCTATCGTTTTACAAAAAGTATCGAGAAAACAATTCGTCAGCAAGCAGACGGGAAACGAGACGAAGGATGCTGTAAATAGTAAGAAAGAGGAGAAGGTAGAATGGAGAGAAGAAAATATTAAAATTCGATCGGAACAGCATAGCGGGATGTCTATAAGACAATAGAACATAAAGACATTGCGTCGAAGAGTCGTTAGCGCCGCTCTATCGATGGGGAGAGTCTCGGTAATAATGTCTCGAGAGCGGAAGCCATTTCGCAGGGTGAGCGAGCGAAAAAATTTCCAATCACGGCGGAAATTATTTTTAGCAATCACGATGGATGGGAGGAGTCGTCCGATCACCGCCACGATGGGTTGCGCTCGTTCGTTCACGTCGGCTTTTCCATTTCGCGGTTTTCCGTGCCGTTCGCGCCGCTGAATTTTGAGTGATTTGCGGTCGCACAAATCGACAATGCAGGATTCGGGAAGGAAATAATGAGCGCGAAGTACAATGATGATCATGCATTGCGCAAATTGCGAGAGCTCATGTGTTGCCGCTTCATAGAGAAGTGAGTTCCCGATTATCGATATCACGATATTTCCCGAACACGAAGATATAATACGATGCACGATGTATTATAAAACCTGTAAGATCAACAAACAATGATGGTCATTATTCTAATTAAATACCTTCATGTCAGTTCTTCCTTCAACGATGACCGCGGACCGCGTATATTTAAACGCGATGCATAGATAGTATTTTTTCTTATTCGCATGCTTTGTGTAAGCGACAGATGAAAAATGAAGTACTGATATCCTTCGAAGGCTAATGATTTACGCTTCGCGCAAGGGAGAATAATAGGGATACAAGCCGGTATATGTGTGTGCAATGCATTAGATAACCAATGCGCGCGCCGGTTGCACACGGAATTCATCGATAACCAAGTCATTGGAAGTTTTGATTGAAGGCCACAGCGCACGTTAGCGGCCTAGATAACTTTTCCTATTATCGACTTGTTGCTTTCTCGTAAGGATTCTCGATTATAACAACAACAGAAGCGACGTAGGAAATGTCAACGTGAAGAAAAGCACAAAAGCGCAAGAGGGACAAAATTTAGTAGCTGCCTTCGATTGTATGCTGCCTATGACAGTCTTCGCGTAAGTTTGGCGGATGTGAATTTAATGGCGAATGTCTCAAAAGAAAGTTATTAAATTCATGGTATACGTCAGCAAAATGTAATATTTAATACGAAAATTATGAGAGTCAAGGCAAATCGTCGATTCTTTAAAGTAAAATGCAAGATCTATTGTTAAACATAAATAGTAAAGTAAAACATGATTTACATTCGGATTCATTTCCGTGCACACTGATCATGCAAATACATGTACAGATTTTGCAGTGACTAGATAGATAGTAAAATATCTCAAGATGCAGTGTAATTCTCCGAAATTGGAAGCGCATTTTCGATATGATCGCTGATCAGGTATCAACGGATTCGCGATCTAAACATGGTATCGTTGCCTTAAATTATCAATCAGCATGAACAATTTATTTACAACATTATCTAAATATCTAGATTCAACAAATCGTACGCGCTAGGCGTTGTTTAAAACGCGCGTACAAAGCGTAAACAAAGCGGATATGTATCGCGAACAAACTGTTTTAAAAAGTATCGACAAGTTTGATTTCCAAATAAGAAATAAGCTGGAAGAATCGAGAAAGGAAAAACGTATCCATTCATAGCTTTACGAAAACGGATCATTCCAACGAAAGTGGTCAGCACACAAAATAGAACGAACGAATAGATAACGGGATAGATAACGCAAAATAAGTTCGTCCACACACGCACACAGAGTGCTAAATATTAACTACTAGTGATGTACATACAAATGAAAAGTAACGGCGACTAAAAGTGCGGTCGCAATAAATGAAACGGCTAATAAAAGGGAGAATACAAAAACCAAATTTCATCGGGCTCGTTTAATTTTCGGGCTTTGCGCGATACATTCTACTTTCCACGCTTCGCGTGCGGGCGCGGGCGGACGCGTGGAAGTAAATGGGAAACGATCGGAAGCTGCGAAAATGATCCTCTTTTGTTGCTTCGAAAAATATTGCGGTTGGTTAACAATGGAGTTGACAAATCGACGTTATTAATCGCATGTATATTCGAGATTATCCGCGTACACGGCTTTTTTCATAGGATTGCTTCGTTAACCGCGACTGGATATAAATTATTCTCTTTTGGAAAAATATACGCGTTTTATTTCGTAATTTCGGCTAGCAAGTGTAAAATGTATGTTGTCTAAGAATAAGAAAAAAATTATTAGCATATTTATACTTTGAAACCATAACGTTTCATTGGAATTTATTGCGACTGAAGTTCGACTGAAAATAATCCATTTCGTTAAAACTAATTGAATGAAAAGTCGATTAAATGAATCATACGCAAGAAAATCGTGTGGACTTAAAATCCCGGCTTCCGATCGTCGCGCATTGAGCAACCGGTGCATCTCGCCGCTCGAAGGTATCTAGATATACCCTTGTCCAGCTGCGGCGGGTTCCTAGGGTCAAATTGCTCGTCCTGCAGCAGGTCTCCCTTCGCCCTGATGGCGAGTTGCTGGCCAGCGCCGCGTGCCCCGGCGCCATAAACCGGATAGAGCTGCTGGATCTTGGGATATTGCTGGAAAACTGCCGGCACCTTGTTGGTAGCAGTTTTCGCCGGAGGCTCCAGCAAGATCAGGCCCCTCTGAAGAGGCGAGGAAGTCACTAGATCGACGATTCTGTGCCGGCTCATGATTAGGGTCTGCGCCTTCGTCGTCGCGATCACTTGGCTGGTCTTGCCGATGATCGGACTGGGTGTACTCCTACCACGTGGTCTTGACGTGACCAAACGCATGTCACCGACCACGTTGCCGGGCCCCCTGTTGACCCCAGTGAGACCCCGCAGAGTCTGCGCGGTCGGTCTTGGGCTCGGCCGGTTTGCCGATTTGCCGTTCTTATGCTGGCCGCGCGCCTTGCCCTTCCGCTGCGACTGTATCTGAGCGTTCATCACGTAGGGCGGACTCAGGCTGCCGGACTTGTCGGACTTGTGTTGTGCCTGCTTGCCCTTCGCCAGAACGTTCTGGCTCTTGCTGAAGTTGGTCTCGCGCGGCTTCACGAATGGTCGTCTCGGCATGTTCATGCCGGCCGGGTTGTACAGCGCATATTCGGTCCGATCGGGCAACGTGGCGGTGCCGTAGAAGATCAGCGCCCACTCGTGCAGAGTTGCGCGTCCTTGACCCAGTAGGACAATCCGAGAATGCAGCGAAAAGAAAGCGGATATCGCGGTGATTAAACGGCTGACCGGTCTCGCGTCTCGCTCGATACGGGAGCACGTGCGCGATACGCCGAAGATCACACATTAGGGGATTGACCGTCGTGGGGTCAGACATTGCTTAAACCGTCGATCGGCCATCGACACGAGATTGCGCCTAGCATGTCTCAGCGGAGGTTCTTAAAGTGAGTAAAGGAGGTCGAGGGCGAGAATCGCCTGAGAATACCGCAGGAAACTCTTCTCGCTCGATGGCGCGCGGAGAACGGCAAAACATCCCCGTGAAGTATTTGCGCGGCAGTGCAAACACCGACGGAGTCTAAGAGCTATCCGAACATCTCTCCCCGTAACGTTCGCTGTATAAGTCGGGGCAGGTCCGTAAGACGAGCGCGAGAAAATTTACGCAGCCATCGTAGCCTTGATGAGCCGGCGCGGATGTAGTTCGAGATGGTTTTAACGCGCTCGGGTTCAGCGGCTGCGCTTATCGCTCCAAGGACTCGTCGCACCGCTATTTGCTGCTGGGGGATAAGTAAAGGGGTGGGCTTTGCTAGCAGGCCTGCAGCGCGAATCCAACAATTATTCGCCTTCGAGGATAATGCACCTTCTTAGGTGATCGCGCGCGCGCGCGCACGAATGGGGCTTAAGAGCCGTCCCGCTGAAGTCCTAGACAGGAGCCGGGTTACGGGAATACCATGGATCCCGACAGGCACGAGGAGCGAATCGGTATCGCATTGCCGAATGCGCATGCAATGCGAGACATGTTTAAGCCATTCCATCCAGATGTCACGCGTATGAATGAGTTAATCCTCTGTCACGCGATCTGCCTGCGCAATTGCAGCGCAAGGGAAGCGTTCCCTCCTTGAGAAAATTTTTCTTCATCTCTTGATTGATGTCTTTCGAGCGCGCGTGAATTATGTATTGCCAGTTATCGGCAAATTTCCTCGGTATTCTCAGCGACCGACAGGGAACTCGGTAACCGTGACCTTACGGCGGCACTGTTAAAACTACTGTTACAAACAAACACGGTAGAATCCTATTTGAAATTTAGATTAACAAAGGACATCTCCGAATACTCGGGCCGATATTGATGCAATCTCGAAGACGCTTTGCCTTTGACATTTGGATCTAGAACTGTACGAGTGCGTGATGATCTCCCTATGGATATCAGTTGACGATGATACGTATCCAATATCGTGATTATGAAAAGAAAAGCTCTTTATATTCTTTGCAATATAGTACGAACTTCTGAAGGGATTATTTTATCATTGAAGATCTTGTGATGTAAAATTCTAGTAAAACATTCGCAATGATAATTTAACTGATTATTTTGCAAATGCGGTACTAATGAAATGAATCAATTGCCGATTTATGCAAAAGTTGTGAATTGATATTTTCACGAACATCATAAACGACGCGATTTTCGTCGTTGCGGCAATCTAATTAAAAATTTCAAAACTTTAATAGAAACCGATAGTTGCAGATGAAGCGTACGCGTTTTATGCCCGCCAGAAATAACTTTCATTAATTTCCCCTTGGTAAATCGCTGAATCATTCGACTTTTATACATCTCGACAATCGCCGACAATCGTGCGACATCAATCTCAGCGATAAACAGGTCTGATTTCCCATTTTACTCGGTTTAATTGACGGATACCGTTGTTAGTAACATAAACGATGAGAAATACGAGACATTAAAGATGCAAATGCAGCCTCGACGCTGCGCCGATTAGTATCGCGTATTAAATCGCTCGTCATTAATGTTATCAAGCGTTTCTTGATTTACGAAGTGAACGATTGTTTACATAAACAATTTGCGATGCGACTTACCGAGGTATCGACCCTCATTGTGAATTTCTAACTTCCAAGTGCCGTGCGGCCGTTCTCCCCACGTGTGCACCGACATGAATGGCCACTGGCTGAAGCCAGCCTTCGAGATATCGTGAGGTCTCTTGGCGAGAAGAGTGCTCTTCGTGCCCTGAGGTGACGTTAACTGTATTTGAAGATCACCCCGTCTCGCCGCCATCAGCGATACCTTTGCCTGCGACAAGCCCGTTGTTGCATCGTTATCGCAGATCGCGTAATTCTCCACGCATCGTGTCATCATGCTTTCTCCACGCTTTCAATCTCTTTTCGCGTGAATTCTCGGCAAACAGATGCAACGAATGTTTAACGTAACAGTAGGTTTTGGCGATCGCGTAATCACAATAATCAGCTAATTGAAAAAATTGAAAAAAAAAAGAAAAAAGCGTAGCGGACTGCACGAGATAATTCTGTATCTGATGGGGATAATTAATTTAGCTCAATTAGCTCTTGTAAAGCGATTCGAACATGGTTGAGTAATTACACCTCGCCAGTAGGCGCAATCGTTAATATACTTTAAGTTAATTTGTTAAGAATCGGGTAACTGTTCAGCATGAGTGGTTTGCGTTGTACTTTGCCATAAATGATGTAAAACTGATGGCAAATACATAGGTCCATGCGAAAGGAAAAGTAAAATTCTGTCGAGGCTCCGATGACGACCGGAAGAAACATTTCGTTCCGAAAATCGAGTCTAGTATCTCGCGGCGCGATGTCCGTTAATTAGTAGTGCCACATGTGATGTGCTCAACTTACCTGAACATGCTCGAGGAAATTAACGCCGCTGCATTCTTTGACATGTAATTCGAGAATCAATTGGCTCTTTGGCGGTATTGGCCTAGAAAGCAAATGGAATCTGGATTAAATAGCAGGCGTAAAATTCTTCGCGCTTTTAAACTTTTAAACAGATATTTTTTTTCGTATAGGTAAACCGTTCGTAAGTTGTTCGAAGCAAGACGGTCAATTGTGTATTATTTGTTAATCATTTTTATATCCTTCGACTTGTATTCCTCTTGAATACGCGTTTAGTAACCGTCCGGTATCGTTTCATTAGCGGTAAATTAGATGTAAAAATAATCATATTTATCGAAGTTAATATTAAAATTTTATTGTTATTCCATGATTTCTATAAATGCGAACGGAAATGTTTTCGGATAGATAAATAAACAAGATAAATCGGATCAGAGGGAGCTATTAAGATTCTAAAAAATCATACACAATTGTTTATTATCTTGGAATACAATCAGACACTTAGATATAGAAAAATAACTGATATAGAGAAAAATAATTTAAATTATTATTAATTTTATATTAGCAATTTCAAGGAGACCACGCGTTCCATACGATATCGCAATCGATACCAGCGATATAAGCGATGCATTACACATGGTTGGCGTGCAATTTAAAACGGATAAAGCCCGCGATTGAGGATAGCTACGCTCGAACGAATCGATAATCCGCGAGGGACATGTTTGCTCTCCTAAGAGACAAATATGATATCTGTATAGTCGAGTCGGACCTCGATTCGCTTTAGCTTCGAATTTAGTCTTCGTAGTATTGACATTCAATAATTGTCGTTTTCAAGATAATTCTGAGATTAATTTTATCTTCGCGAGCACTTACCTGCCTGTATGTGGCGCCGATACCTCGCACTTGTGCTGTTCCGGGACGGTTCTCCACCTTCTCGCTAAACGTACCATAGCGGTGGCGTCCATCAGGCCGTAACCGAAACTGTGGCTTACTGGTTAAACACAGATCTTAATGTGAGGGTGATTCTTATATCAACTAATATCGTTTACTAGACTTATCTAGATTACCAATTTATTTAGCGCAAGTTTATTAACATAACCTTGGTTAGAGCTATCATATCGCCTGTTGGATGTTTCTCTTTCTACGAATTACAAATTAATAGAATCTTCTGAAGGATGAGAAAGCCTTCGCTGAATCGAATTGAATTGTCTCTTCTTCAAAAGCCAAAACATTTGATAACAGTTTCCTTCTCCTACACGAATCGTATTTAATCTTTCAGCGAACCGAAACTTCAGCACGGCTCTCTCCGAGAATTCAGCGATGGCACTCACCGTTTCTACCGACACCGTTCACCACCCAGTCGGGTGCCTGCAGATTCGCAGGCTTGGCAGTCCTGACCACAATGTGCTGCATGTCCCTCCAAGTGAGATCTCTGTTTGCTTCCAGCGCGAGGGCACAAATGCCGGCCGCCAACGGCGCCGAGGCTGAGGTACCGGTGTGGCTGCTGGTGCAATAATGATGCAGATCCGTAGTGACGATCTGCTTCTCACCGGTGGAGCCTGAACTGTAGGTGGTAGCGAGCGTGGACGAGCACGCCTCGCTATACCAGGGCACGAGACCGTTCTCGGTCGCGCTACTGATTGACAACGTCCAAATGCTGTTGGTATAACCATCGCAGTTGCAATTGTCGTGGTCTCGGCCGCCGTTTCCCGACGCCCATACGAAGATCGAGCCTTTGCCGTTGCGACCCTGGCGAATCGAGGTTCCACATCATCAAAGTTTGCCCAGCAGCAATTAAGATTATTGCATTTAATACTTTCGATTGGATTCGATTCGATCTATACGAAACGCTACCTAAAACGACGCTTTTACGGAAACGTCTGGACCGAAGCTGTTGCTATGCGCTCGAGCAAATTCAAGTCTGCAGAATTTAAGCAGTGGGATTTAACGGACGCGATCGAGTGCTTTAAGCTCAAGCGAACCTGAAATTTATCGTTTTAGACTCTGGACATGATTGATTTTATCTTTTTTTCTGTACTGGATTCTAAGATATTTGCGAAACGTTTAAGAGGTTCGAGCAGTTTGCACGTTAAAATAGCTTTCTGCGCGTACGAAGCAGTTGTTAGGAAGTCGATGAAGATGAATGTTTAGCATTAATCCCCGTTAGGGACTAGATAGTCTGGTAACAAGAAGCTTGCTACGCACGGTCGTTAGTCGTACCGATTGAAAGGAAAATTTTGGACTACTAATTCTCGATAAGATCAGCCAAGTGTCGCATTTGACATAAGTTGTGCAACATGTGACCGATTATATGGAAGGAAGTTCTAGGAGTTTTTCAAAAAGTTAATCAAATTAAGCACCGAAGCAAAAGACGAAGCTACTGTGGCGATAATAAACGGTCTTTTTCATAAGCATTTTATTTTATTTCTTCTTTTATCTCGCAAGGAATGCTATGTATGATGCTGTGACTAGTATGCTATCGTCGTATTGCCTTGAATTGCCACGAGTCTCCTTCAGATATTTCGAAGCTTGTGCGATTACATTCTTTACGGTTATATACAACAATGTACATTGTCCAATTTTACCAAGATTACGGGCGCTCTCACTCCACCGAGATCGGCGAGTCCAGCTATATCGTGATAAGACCAAGCGCCGTGTACCTGGTACATGTAGACGTGACCACGAACTCTGAACTCTCTTTGAGCCGCGACGTTAACTAATTCAGTAATATAGTGTTGGAGCCTTTGATCAGTAAAGCTATTTGATCGTAAAGTGATATGGCATTGATACACATAGCTGTAGCAGATACTTGGAACTAAGAAATTGATCGATTCGTCGTGTATAATAGTCGTTGATCAAATACTCTAGAACTGATATCTCTCAGCAAATTAACCATTTCCGCAATAATTTTCTCTATAGATTTTTACATGACGACATTTAGACGCCAAAGATATAATAAAATAACACACAATTCATATAAATTGTAATTACGACAGATTAGCCGTAAGTTTTCATGGTTATTTGGATAGCAAAGATTTATCCATTAAATCCGATTAATAAATGAATCAAGCGTAAAAACTACGAGTTGAATGTGCCGCGAAGATTTATGCGGTTACGTGAATCCTGCAATTACCACCTATTGTTGACCAAATAGTGAAATTATCGAGCTTGTTAAGCAAATTCTAGAGAATTCTGAATAGATATAGGTCGCGTATATTTGTCTCTGCGGAATATAAGACGGTATACGCAATCTGATACGGTTATAAAGGGAATTATCGCCACGCTAAATAATCGCCGCCGTGTAATTGCGCGCAAACTTAGACTACTGTAAAGATAACGCAGTAGTATTTGCTGATTATTCCATTTGCATTTTGATTATCTTGCATGTCAAATAACATAAACTTCGATAGAATATCGGATGTTAATAAGGGAAAGAAGATATTATAATTAGATACAAGACGTATTAAAGGAAAGTAATGCGAAATGTGGAATATTTTTAATGTAACGTAGATTATACATACACGTATGCATGCACGCATGTACACGCACGCACGCACGCATGCACACACACACACACACACCTCCGATCTGATCAATAGAAATATAAAGCAAAGGAAGGAAAAAGAAGTCAAACGGAAGTTTCTCTGGTTGATTTAGTCAAACCTCTCGGCGATCTCTTTTTATCTCTGATGTCATTTCTGGCCACGAGAGACTTCGTTTGTGCATGGATAATAAAGATCGCTTCCTAGGAATATAAATGTCGAATGCTATCGCGTGGGATATCTTAAAAGGACTGACGAGAAGAAAGCGATCTCGAGGAGCGGCATCTAATATTGCTGCTGAGAAAAGCGTTGCTCATTTCAGTTGCTGGTTGATCCCATTTGTGAATACTCTCCTCGAATACTTGCGAATATAAGCAATCTCCATGATACACGAAGAATCGCGAGTTATCCGTAATAAAAGAAAAGCACATACGAATCCGTAATGCGCATTTTACATTAGTTTAGAATTGCATCGTATACTTTTATTCGTCAATATAATCCTAAATCGAATTTTCCCAGTTTGTTTTCTCCACCGTAAATTCATTGCAACTTTGTTATATTTTGCATCGCAGCTAGATTTTCTTATAGTCTACGGATTAATCGTTTATCTAAATGAAAATTCAGCTTAGTTTGCATTTGTCATCACGCTTTCATCTTCTAGAAATTTCGGCAAACATACACCTGTGCGCTGTAGCTTCGACAATCTTGCCCGATGTTCATCACGTATTTCAACGAGTTTTGCATCGACCATACTGACATTTGCATATGATTTATGGCTACGTCGCTCGACAGTAAGTTTAAAATGGTAATACGCGCTAGTGTAGTTCGGGCCGACTGGTCGCTTAAAAGCAGCCAATTAGGAACTTTCTGAGGGCTGACCTCTCGCCGAGGAAGTCTATTAAACCCGGTCTAGCTCTGGAGGAGTTCTTCTTCGTCGTCGCTAATCGAATTACGTTTGTCACCGTTTCATCGGCGACTTGAGCGTCATCATTGGAAGAAGTCAATCGTTTGCACACATAGAGACGATAATGAAAAATGTTATTAACGTATTATTACGTTTTCGAGTTTTCAACAATTATTTATTTAATCCTTCTGATGATGAATTACTAGCATTAATTCCTCTCTCCTCAAACACGTGATTACTGCAAGCACATGAAAACAGGATGAATAAATCGTTGAATATTAATGTCATTTACGTGTAGTCCGAGCAAAATGTAGAAACATCAACGATGTTCAAGGCGAAATCGCCACTGGAGTTTCACAGTATAAAACAGTGATTATGAAATTCGGCAACTTCGGCACTTGGAATTAACCAACGACTATGATTGTTGGAAAATATAATGCGCGTTACATGTTACACACAGAATTATGCGGATAGCGAGAAATAAGCTCTGGCGAAGACCTTTAAGGAGGCTGTATCAGAATTTCTCGGTAATTCTTGATGGCTCCACTTTAATACCTGTGTCTGTGCTTTAATAATCGTTACTCGAGGTGGGGTATCCTTTCAATGCTAAAGTTCGCCATTCTAGGATCGCGATAAAGGACCAACTACGAACGCGATCGAAGAGTCGCGTCCAGGCGAGACGAATACACATCGAAGCGACAATGGCCATTGTCGCTGTCGAAACTCGCAAGATCCCGACGAACGCTTTTGCATGATGCATTTGTGCGAATTTCATTCTATCCCGCGACGTAGCTATTCGGACACGAATACTCGAATCGTGTTAACAACGAGCTTGCGAATTTTACTTCCGAGCTGCGAAAGAGAGATATGCTTCTGTGTATATATCGAATAATATCTCGTTATGTGATGTGAAAGTTCCTCTTTGCATGATGCATGCATATAAAATCGGTTAAGAATAATTAATTCTAAATAAGAAATAAATGAAGCGAGACTTTTCATGTAAAAATTACCAAGATAATTTCTTAAAAGTTGGGGAAAAGGTAATCCTAAAATTCGAAATATTAAGCTTGAGTTAGTCTTCCTGTTTATTTCTTTTCTAGAAAACTACTTCACCTCAGTATATATTTCGATCAATAGATAAGAGAAATAGATAACAAAAATAATCTCTTTCTAATTATCTGTAAAGCATCTTTTTCGTTAAAGCATCTATTATGTCAAGTTATCGAATAGACGCTTATGGATGTCATGTAATATTCAGAAAACACATGTTTCTTTGTAAAGTTAAACCCCGAATCCCGAAGAGATCCATTAGCGGACGTTACGATACTTGAAGTAACTTCTTCGTTTGTGTTAGTTTAACAAGGAAAGGCATTATTGAGTTAAATACATTCCTTTAGAGATATAAGAAATTAGGAGAGCGATAATTCAACTTCCACGAGTTTGTTAACTCCAATCACGGAAGCTGTTAGAATCCCTTTTTACACGCGAAGAAACATTTAAACAATCATGAGAGCAATCCAAAAGAAGAATTGCTCGATTCATGGAAAAATCGCGTTCGAAATCGGACCGCGACGTTCTCTAATTAAACACGAACAATTTCTCGCATCAGTATTGCAATAGCAACATTTTATTAAATAACTTATCGAGCATCTGTTATCTTGTGCTATTTTATATAATCATATTAAGAGAGTTTTCAATATGGAGAATTTTCGACTAAGATCTTTCATTAATCTTCGAAAGTCATTCAATCATTTCAGTCAAAGAAGGAAGACAGAGAGAGAAAGAGAGAAAGAGAGAGAGAGAGAGAGAGAGAGAGAGAGAGAGAGAGARAGAGAGAGAGAGAGAGAGCGGGAGGGGGGGGGAATATTTTATAGTTAATAGCTCCTTCGTGTACATTCCTTTATGCAACGCATTAACAAAGCGTTGTAACGCGGAGCTTCAAAATCTCCTGCTACTTGACGCTCGAGAGGAAGCGTCTTGGAACATCTTAGGAGCTTTCGTGTCGTACGAGGATATCTCGCAGCTAATTGCATTTATCTTGTCATAGCGCGGGAAATTATAGCGAAGAAAATTGCAGTGCTAAGTGGATTACGTTGCTACGTCGAAGTTTCAAGCTCGAGAGTGCACTTTCTTTTTTAGGTTGTCAAACGCGTAATAACGAAAAAGATATGAAGTAATTAGGATTATCGGAGTGTTCCGAGCGATAAGAATTTCTGTAATTAGACAGATGGCGTGTAAATGCCTGTGAAAAAGAAGACTGAAGATAATTACGCGATTCGTTTCGATTACCTTGAAGTGGCGACATTGTCGTATTTTCGACGCTAGATCGCTGTTTTATTTCTCAAACCCTTTTGTTCATAGTTAAGTGCTCGATCATATAAAATTAATTTTCATTTTCTGAGTTTAGAAACATTGAAAATAATGCTGTCACGTTTAACATTGACACTTTAAACATTTTTTTATCTTATTGATCCGCAATGAAATAAATTCTGGGCACGTACGAGATATGAATAATAGAACTCCCAATGGCAAATATTCACCTTGGTAATTCCCTCGATGAAAGCTCTGGTGGCCAATTCGCCAGGACCATCCACAGTTTTGCCATCGTCATCCGGTCCCCACGAGGCGCTGTAAATGTCAATGTGCTGAGGATTTAGGCTCAAGGATCTCGCTTCCACGGCATCCGTCACGTCGCCATCTAGCATCCGGACGCCTGTGCGAAAAAGAAATTGCCGACAATCGATCCACATCTATTTTACTGTAATTATTACTATGATTATCACTAGCGCGGCGAAAGCCTGTGCAAAAGATTGATTTTATGCGATTTACGTAGGTCGATACGAATGCAAATCGTCGACGAGTTGTCCTCCTAAGAACGCTTGTCGGTAGCAATACATCAACAGTCTCTTAACGGTTAAACGCAGCTCGTGCAATTCGTGCTTGAGTTAATTATCCCGAACAGTTCCCGCGGTACGCGAAATGGAGGATCCAATTTACAAGGTCGAAATTGGGCATCGTGCTGTGATTTCGATCTGCTCCGAATATAGCGCACATAACGAAGACTGTTGCTCCAATCTAATCCGAAAACGATGCTACCTTGCGACCAATTTTGCATGTTATAAATATATGTCGCTCGCGAGTTCCGTCGTTCGACTTCGTCGCTGCGAAACGGAAATCGGGATTCCGTATTCGAGGGTATTGCTCGAGATCGAGCTGTCGTTTTCGATGTGTCGACGTTTGAATAGCCATACGTCTCTCGTTGAAGAAAAGCTTCTTGATATCTCGGATGTAATCTGAATTTATCGGAGGATTTAAAGGAGTAATTAAATTCTCGTATTACTCATGAAGAAATAATAGAAAAAACGTAAATTGCAAATCACAAATTGCATTGTAATAAAAATCTATTGAATGTTCAGCGTTCCCTTAAATTACTGAATATAGTCTTAAGCTACACTAACTTAAGTTATAAGGAACAAGAAAATTCTACGAGGTAGCGCAACTTTTTTCAACTCTTGTAACTTTTTCGCATCGAAGCGTGATGCGAAAGCTACTCACCACCCACGCCAGCTCCAAAAGCAACACCTACGGCGCAAACAGAATTGTTGGCGGTGGCTGCGACCTCTCCTGCACACCTGGTGCCGTGTCGATTACTATCTACCATGTCGTACCTTGGCATCGGGTCCTCGTCGTGATTATTCACATCGTAACTTGCCTGCGGATCCTGCAACAGAAATTGATATCGGTGTCAATTAAAATCTACACGCCCATGAATGGATTGTATTGTGTCCACGCAACGCTGTCTGTTTATCAGAGACTCGTGAGTGAGATTTGATAGGAACGCGAAATACAGCAATATGAAAACGCATCTAGTGCTTATCGTATGTCATCATTGACAGCACATTCTTCAAGTTCTCCAGCGGGAAAGTAAAAATATGTCGCGCGTAAGATGGACGTCGATTCTTTCCTTTGCAGGATGGAAGTATCTCTGCGAGGAGCGTAATGCGCAGATTTATTAAGTTAATTCATTTGCATGAGATGTAAAGAATAAGAATTATTTTTGGAATATCTCTAAATGAACGTGGCATCAAATCGCAGCACGAATTTCCAAAAACTATTTCCACCGGCGTGATAAAAGAAAAAGATCGTTGCAGACAATAGGCAGTAGGCTAACCAAAGCAAATTAAGGTGCATCATCGCGCGTTCGTTGGCTGATTAATGCAATTCGTTTCCTACTACGCGTGCAGGTATCTCATCCAACGTAACCATCCGTGAATCAATGATCGCCCGATACCGGATAACTCCCATTCGCGCTCAACGCCGATATTTCCAATACATCCGCGATATGCCTTCGTTTGCCGGATTCTATTGTACGCGCCGTCGAAAACTTTTCTCTTTCTCTTCTTTGACTTGACGAGCGTTCGCACGTATTGAAATCATCCATCGCGCGATATTAGGCAAATATTAAGCATTCTCTTTATTCATCCGTGTTAGCATAATGGAACATGGAGTTATCTTGCGATTTATACGAAAGCGAACATGTGAAGCGGGATTATTGTCTCGCAATTGCTAAAAATGTGTTCGCTCCGGTTTGCGATACAGAAAGTTCAGGTTTTGTAAAACACGATGAAATTTTAAATGAAGAGGATACTGAAATGTCTAAATGCTCACGTAATTGTTTGCAAGATCAGGATGGTCTTTCTCCAATCCATCGTCGAGAATCGTGACGACGACGCCTCTTCCAGTAATTCCCTCAGCCCAGGCGCCTTGCACGTTCATGTCCAGCCCCTTTCCCCGGTTCTGAAAAGAAGAATCATCAAATTTCACCCGTCATCTCACTTCCGGCCGCCAACGTGGCTCTTCATTTGTGATAAACGTCGCTATGCTTTCAGCGCACGTATCGATCGATCTCGTTTATTTGACTCCATAACTTATTGATTGCAGGATAAGACTCTCGAGGAAACTCCAACGTGAAATGCGGTTACGTGTTTTCTCCATTCACGTTAGTATTACTAAAAACGTGCGGTTCGACGTCAGGCGAGAACTTCCTAACGTAAGATATTGTTTCCGATGTATTTTCCGCAAATACGATTGCTTGGATGTCAGAGAGCACCGTGTGCTTCAGTGCTCATTTCAATTTGACCGCCAACGAAGCGAATAATTAAACTGCACGAGACGCGCTTTATTTACTCGTGCGTTAGCTTTGTGACCCCGCGTAAGGATTACCTCAATACTATCGATTGAAAAGATTCGGCTTACCAAATACCACATCTGAGGCCACCTCTCGTCGTTCAGCATGTTTAGTATATTGGACGGACGTTTGATTATGAGATCCCTTTTGGTACGCGATTTCACTCGCTGTTGCTCCGCTCGACGTACTTTAGAATCTTTCATTAGCCTCTGGTGCACTTCGGCATGCGGTTCCGTTGATCTCTTCGCCACGGATCGGTGCTCCAAGTGATACCAATCATCATTTATCTGCAACAATACGGATCGTCGTCCCATATGAATATTATGAAAAATATCCTGTCGCACATTTTCGTTATTATGCGCTCGTTCGTTACGTGGAAAATGCCTCCATCATTCGCTGCGAACGTTCGATCGCGAACGATTTTCGAGAGCGATTTTTTCCAACGTTTCCCCGTTCTCTGTCATTATTCCTCAATCGCGCGCATTTCGCGATTTCGATGAGAAAATAGAGAAAAAAAATGGGGGATGCGAGTTAACGTATTTTGAATGTTATGTGATCCTTGAACTCGTCGAAACCCAAATGCAAACGAGCTGATTTACGTGCAATACGGGCTCAGTGAACGAGACTCCTCTGATCGTATAAATTAAGTCCAGTTCGAAAGAAGCGCGGGTCACACGATAATACCGCGTGAGCACGATCTTTGATCGAGAAGGTTAAAGAACCGCATGGCCCGCGTTGTAAAATTCGCGATGCGTATCGTTTCCGCGATCACGCGGAATCAGATTGATCCGGCACAAGAGAGATGCGCGAATCGCCATCGCCTCGCATTAATTATCGGGATTGGATTAACGCAAGCTCCCGTTTCCATTTTTCCCATTACTCCCAACGACGCGGGCAAGATAAATGCCCGCTAAATCCTGAGTCGCGTTTATTAGGGCTACGAGATATATATATTGTCCCCAGCGACGGAATGAAAATGTATACTGGCCATAAAACAGCGGCGTTTGATGCGCAAGTTTGTTTCAGGCTACAAAAATAAGGGTGTGCGGCGAGAAAAAGAGGCGAAGGATGGGCTGAGATAATGATAAACGTGAAAAGTTGAATGCCAGCTGCTTGCGAGGGAGACTTCTTTCGCAGTCGTCTCGTAGGACGAAGTTGCATTTTTTCATTTTCCTCCGCCGTCCCCGCGTCCTCGTGACGCTCCTAGACATCTCGTACATACATTTCACTTTATAAAACTGTTACACTGTGCCTTATTATTGTAATATAAACAAGCCGGGATAAATTAACCAGACATTCAAGTAAATTTTGTTACGGAGTTATTCTCTTGCGTTTTCGCTCTTTTATGAGAATTTCATAAATGTTCAAAAAGAAGTAAAATATTTCTCCGAGTATGTACCATTCTCATCCTGATAGAGATTTAGTTTTACAAATAATAAAAGCGAAACATGAATAAGTCATAACTGTTAACAATGATCAAAATAAGATTAATATACAATTTTTATTTAATTTAATCATTAAGATATAAATGTTTCATAAATGTCTGTTTATGTCTGCCATGTTCACGTATACGAAATATAAAACAAATGTGATATTCTCGATATTTACGAAGATTGATATTTAATACATATTAACACGGTTTAAAAGTTCGCCGTTCGAAGTTCAGCTCAGTTCTTGCCGGCACACTTCTTCGTTTGCGCGCCAACATCTTGCACTCCTTCATCTTCGTCGGATAACTTTTACTCACGATAACCGGCCAGTTGCTCGGATAGAAACACGGATGTTCCGATTGCGGGGGAAGCCTTTCTTGATCTATATTGAACTCAAATTTCTGATTGTCGAATAGAAACGGTCGCACTGCTTCACTGTGCGGTTGTCTCAACTCGCCGATTTGTGGAGGAGAAGGATCGAGTTGCCCATTTTTCTTCTGGAAGATCTTCAATCGAATTTTATACCTCTGTCGCCTCCACTCATCGGACAATCCTCTTTCCATTTTCGTGAGGACCTCTATGCCTTTTTGCGCTAGCTCTAGATTATGATAGTACGATAAAGATGATTTTTGAGCCTCCAACGAATCGGGCGTATTAGTTCGGATAGTCCGCATCTTGTAAGATTCGTTCGATTGATTGTTCAAGATCCGTGCGTTGGACTTGCTGATGTCCAGGTTCTCCTTCTCGGATTTCTGCACACAATAATGATACGTGCTCTGCGGTGGAAATTCTTGGATTTTCGATTCTATTTTATCTTTAAATTTGCTGGTAAGCATCGGAAACATCAAGAAATCATATTTATCATCTTTAAGGGAAATCACGCGATGCGATGTAGTCTTTTGTAAACATGACGCAACACGTTCCGCTTTGACGACGCTACGCTTATCTTTTTTCGAAGTTTTACAATTGGTTTTACGCAACCATGAAAAAAGTTTTATATTAGACTTCCACGACCCTTTTCTTGGACTGAACATCATCAATGAAGGTTTAACGACGATCGGTCTCTTTTCCTGGCAATAGTTGCAATAAGGTGGAGGATTCTCGGTCCAGTGAGGATATTTCGGGGGCGGCGGATCGGGTTTTATTTGAATGTCCTTTGATTTCTTCACAGAGCATTTTTCTGCATCTTTATCGATACTTTGTGTTTTCGTTTCGCAGCATCGCTGCGTGAGATAAGTAACTTGTTCTAGATCGCACTCTCTCGCCTTTTCAGATCTTCGTTCATTGCATTCGTCTGCGAGTGATTTCGAGCACTCCGTTGATGTCTGTCCGTCACAGATTTCTTTCTCTGTTGTCGAATTTTCGGCAGTGCAACAACTCGTCGATTTCCTGCATTCATTATTATCGGTCGCAGTCGACGAATGAGAATTGCATCCCAGGTTATTATTGTAGGCCACAGGCTTCTCCAAGAAGGTCGGAGGATTGGATTCGATCGATTGATGGCATTCTCTATGGCACAAATCGCTGTTGGACTTTTGACAATTCTCCGTAGACGAATGACGATCGCTGTCATATTCTAAGTGCGATTTTTCACACGAATCGCATCCTTGCTGATCCTCGATGCGCTGCCGTGGTTTCTGCGAACAACCATCCTCCTCGCAGCTGGACTGTGTGCTCTTCCATCGTTTGAACTGTCCGACTGTTTCTTCGGACACGTTACGTTTCAGAAAAGGTCGATTATTCATTATAGAATCATTCGGTCTCATATTTGTGGGAATTTTTAACAGAGTCATGGTATTCCAAACACTATGCGATGGTCGTGGGAACTTTAGGAACTCGTTCAGCATGTATGGTTTCCCTGTCTTTGCCTGTGGTAGACACGTCAAAAGTCCAGATAGAATATTTGTCTCGCGGTTCTTGTCCCATTGCGACGAGAAAGATTCTGCTTTGACGTAGTTTTCGAAAAATCCTACCGTTAATATTCTTGGTCTCTTAAGTAAACGTGGCGCTGAGGTTGTCTTTGTGATCTGGACAAAAAGCTATGTTACTTTATTACGGAGGAGATCATCGGCGGATTCGCGATATTTGAATTTACTTTCATTGATGCAAACTAAAACCTTGGATTTGATTTTTACCTTGCAACAGAAATCTGCCAACATTTTTCTGAGAGGAGTTCTCGGTCGAATTTTGATCTTGTTACCTTTTCGCTTGCCGAGTCTTCACGTTTGCTGATATCAAGGTCCGAGGTTACACTCCAGAGGCATTAAAATGAAATGTTCCAGCGAAGTGTCTCTCAAACAAAATCAACGAGGAGCAAGTGCAAGACTAATTAACACGAAAGGTAAATCGATTTTTTAAAATTTTTTGCTTTAAGTTTATTCGTTAACACAGAAATTTTGACGCACTGAATATGCGCGTTGAGATTCTATGATTGACTGAAGTGATGCGAATTTATCGTATCGCATTCGATATTCTGCCGCACGTCTTCGCATCTTTGCGCACGACATTACAGAACGTTTTCCAGCGCATTATTGCGCGATCGCACCTATCGTTCCTTCTCGATGCCCGAATTAATTTCTCTCTAGCGACTTCGCCGTACTCGCTGGATTGGGGATTGGCGACATTGAACGTCGATCCACTAATTGCCACCAAAATTCGAGGAACTCCGGAAATCGCGGACGAGGTCCTGCGAATTCCATTCCGGAACTTTCTGTTCGCGGCTGCTGTGATGCGGAATCCGTGGCTAAATCGCTTTAGCAGCGCGCTTCGAGTTCATCTTCGATATGTGTCGTCGCACGTACGCGCCGCACTCAATTCGATCGATCGGATTCATTATGAATGGCTCAAGCTGCGGGCTTATCAGATTTGAGAACTCGTGCGAGGACATTGATTGGAGAATCCCGTTCACTGACTCGTACGCGCTCACAGCAGTGTAATATTGTCATTAGTTTACGTTTGCGCAAACTATGCGGGCTGTCCCAATTCCGTAGATCCTTGATTCATATTCAGGAATCGCGCAGGTGGCACGTACTTGACGATATTGTCGCGTATGTGCAACTTCTAGCCGAGTTCGCACCTGCACATGAGAGAAGAAGAGAGCAAACAGATGGAGATCGAGAGACGGAGCGAACGTCAGTTTGGAATATTTTGAAAAATGTTTAGCGGAGCTTCGTGAGTTAAACATAAATATAAATAATAAAAAAATTTTTCTGATGAGAACAACGAGATTATTTGATCCATCTATATCCAAAATGCGATGAAAAGTTACAATGTAGCCGGGAAAGAAATGCTTCTTTGCGGAAAGAAATTAAAATGCGTCTCACAAGCTCGTCCGGTAATTATTCATAAAGAAGTCTACTTCGAAACGTCTTCAAGTCTGTTCATCATCCACCGCTATCCACCATTGAACCCGTTATAGTTAAATCAAACGCCTGATTACTGTTTGACGCGGCACTTTGATATGCCGATAACGGATTCAATCTTTTAAAACAGCGAGCGGAGCAACCGCTCTCGCTTTTGGCCATCAGGGATTTGCAAATTGAATTCGGACATTGGGGTATCGCCAAGTTCCAGATTCGTGTCGCAGTAGCCACGCACGCGGGATAATCGATCACAATGCCGCTGGCTCCGCATCGAATCTGATTCATTAGGCGCTGCGCTCCGGCAGACGGCTCATCCGATTTATCGGACGGCGCGAGAACGTTGATTGGCGAACGCCGGATTGCGGGCAACGCAGAAATTGTGAGGGCCCTCAGCCCTCGAAGGGATAATGCCATCGCGATGGTCCGGCGACGACCGAGAACGCGCGCGTAATTCCATAGAGTGCACCCAGCGCGTCGAATTGACGCGCAATCGAATCGCTCTCTACGCACAAAGAGGACGCATCGCGGAAACAGTGAGCGAGAAAGGCAGGAACTCGTTGCAAGAAATTATCTTAGCGCTTTTTTCTCCCAGTATCTCCGTTCCCCGCTCCTCTCCGCCGGTCTCAATCATCCTGTCTGTCCGTCCGTGCGTTCTCTCACTTTGAAGTTGTAAACAACTACTTCGGACTCGAGATCCGGCCTCCCCCTTTTGGTTTGTGCAAAACGAAAAGTATTTACGTGCGAATCTGACTAACGAGCATTCCTTTTACGCCTTTTCCCCGGAAGCTCCGAAGTAATTTCCGCCACGGATAAACGGATTGTGGAAAGAAGTCAAGCATGCCGCGATCACAGCCAAGAAATAAGCTCGTAGAGTCGAGTTCAGGTCGAACGCGAACCTCTTCATTTCTCTGCTTATGACTGCTGATTTAATTAGATCTGCAGCCTGCAGCAATCTCAAAGCAATCTATCGCCGAGGAGACAAAATTGCGGACAGTGAATATTCTTCACTGATACGCGTCAAAAGTGTCAAGAATTCTCCCTTTTGTTTTGCTTGCCCTTGAATTTTCCAGATACGAGTGAATGGCGTTCTTGTTTGTCAAATAAAAAAAATTTTTTGATAATTTTCTTACAACATTAATGAAAAATCGCATGCGATGCCAATCCTTGTTATTCTTTTTAAATAACGGACACAGTCGCAATCGTTCGACGAAATCATCAAGTTACTTATACCCGATGGTGTTCTTGTATCGCGTCATCATGTGTTGTGTTTCACAAACTGAACATCGCGTTCATGACACTTCACGTTATACGGCGCATTTCGATCAACGTCAGGCGACCGTGCATGAAAAACATCGACGGTTAGGTAAACGCGCGATGTTACACGTGCCCCGACTTTTTTGCTTATCCGGAAAATAATTTAAACCGTTTCTCCCTCGATTTCCATCTGCCATCCCATTTCTCGTCGTTTGGTGAGCCTAATCGGCGAATAGTCTCCGATAATGCTGATCCAGTACGCATACCTCAAAGAGAGATTGAAGTTCGGTAAGCAATGTGTCTTGGAAGAAACCGATCCCATCGTCGAGGCGAATATCCAACCGGAACCAAAATTTATGCGGAAGTATATCACACGACCTTACTGCGACCGTGGTGTGCAGAGTTGCAAGCAGTTTGCTCTTCATGAGGTAAGAAAACCGAATTGCAAGTCTGCGGAAGATATTAATTCTTGTTCGGGTGTTTTCTTGATAAGGAGGGAAGATATTCGCATTGCGAAATAACCGGAATGTAATATTACCAGTATAACGCAATTTACAATGAAATTTCAAAAGCATTACAAAAAAGAAAGAACAAAATGGATGCGCCGAGGGACATTAAACATTTTTAAATAGAATAGGGAATTAGACGCCGTCGCATTTGCATTTTCATTTGAGTTATTAATGCTTCGCGTTAGCATGATATATACTGTTTTAGTTGCCTTCACAAATCGCGTCATTATCTGTATTAATAATTATTCACTGAGTTAAACTCTCTGATTGAGTGCGCGCTAATGAGCTTCTATATCCGACTTTGTATCAGAAAATGCAAAGAACAAACTGGAATCTATGCAAGCGGCCAGAAGCTGGAATATTACCAATTAATCCCGCGGCGGATTTAACATGCTATTTCATTTATAAGAACTAAAACAGTTACTCTAATAATTGATTCCGCGTCATTCCGGACGTTTGAATACGCGTACACAGTAGTCTTTTGCGTCTGCCCGATCCGTTTTCTCGTTTGCAGAAATGACGCTACTTTAAATTAAATGTCCCACGTGGTCTCAGAGACATGCAAAACTCATACGGTGGAAAAATCCGACGAACAGGGCGGGCAGGGAACAGGAGGAGGGATGGGGGATGGGGGAGAGACACGGGGATAATTTCCGCGAGTACGCGAAACGCATCTCACGGTGAATTTAATTCAAACGTAATATCGTTCCATGTCACGCCGCACTTTCTGCGACGGTACATCTCCTCTCTTCTCTTCTCTCTTCTATCCCATTCTCTCCTCCGTCCTCCTCGGCAAGGAAAGAATTAAAACCAACAAATTTAATCTCGCAAAAACACAACGAATCAATATTTGGCGCACGGGCGCCTCTCTCTCTCTCTCTCTCTCTCTCTCTCTCTCTCTCTCTCTCTCTCTCTCTCTCTCTCTCTCTCTCTCTCTCTCTCTCTCTCTCTCTYTCTCTCTCTCTCTCTCTCTCTCTCTCTCTCTTGGCGATATGCGCGGCGCGCTAAAGCGAGTTGTAAATCGTTTATGCGATCAATCTCGTAACGAGCGGAGATTCGCGTCAATAAGGAACAGGCTGGCTCGCAATGGAAATATGGATCGACGAGGCAAAGATGCAGCGAGAGAAGAAACGCGCATCGAGACGTGCTCTAAGATACATCCTGTCTTCCTGGAAGATGCAGCTTATGAGAGAGCATCGGATATGACGCTTCGGTTTTACGTTTACAGTAAAGGGACCGCAAGTGATTCACAAGCGAAAGGGAGGGAGGGAAGATAAGAGAAGCGAGGTCGCTTTTATATCTTCATCGTTCCTTGCGCATGACCCGTGATATCTTTTCTTTTTGTCTGCCTCTTGTGTCAGATACAAACCAGCGTTAAGCCAACAAACCAGACCGGAATGCTTCATCTAGAGGGCGGTTGGCCCAAGGAAATAAACGTGAAGAACGAGGAATTATTATCAAGATTTCGTCGGCGCATTGAGAAAAGCGATAGTTGGGCCCCGAGTATGAAGCCTCTCATGAAGGTGAATTGTTTCTGAATATCCACCATGAAAGATGTCTCAACTGTTGGAAACGTTTATGCATCTATCCGCGAAATATTAGTGCTCTCGATTCCCTTCACGATCTGACGCGTTCTTGATTCTCGCCCTTTGCATTGGGTTTCTCGAGATCGCGCAAGCTTTGAATCAGATATCTGAACTGCCTCAGAGAACCTGAGATTTACGTATACTGCGCGCACTCGATCCCGATTAAACTCAGCGCATTAAAACAATTATCTCTGTTGAGCAGAAACCCAGTGCGAAGAATAAGAATTACTCAATCTCCTGCTTGATCATCGATTTAATCGTTTGATCTGATTTCTTTCAGTCCATGGAATGCTACATTCTGCAGAATAACATACTCGACATCTATGAACACTACTTTGACGATATGATACCATCCAACCTCACTCTTCCCCGTGTTATAAAGTACGTTTCCTCTTGTTGTTAGAATAGAAACACAATAATTCTGCAATTTCAGAAAAATCATAATCAATCGTAATCATAATTAATGACAAGCAAAAGAGAATCACCGGGTGTTCCAATTGCTCATTTACGTGAAATCACGCTTTCCGGGCACACTGCATCCGACGAGGATAATAAGCGTTAAAGATTTTGTGGATCTCGACCGGTCCGCTCAATTCATATTATCCGAAATGCACGTTCGATCGCCTGTTTTTCTCGGCGGCTGACGTGCATTAAACTGCAAATCCCGCTATCGGCATCTCGGGATATCTCGGAGAGTATTCGAGATCTCGCTTCAACGTGCCGTGACGTGAGCTTCCATGGACGAGTTAAATCTCCTTCGGCAAATCGCGGTCACGTACAGAATTATCGCACGGCGCGCATCTTCGTCGAGCTCGGTGTCGCTCGCGCAACGCGTTCCCGTACCGGGCCGGTAAAGGATGGATCCCATAAATCCGGAAACAGGCTCAAAATGCGGAAGAAATATTCTCATCCTCCTCCATTCCGTCCGCCGCGGTACTCGGCACATTCCAGGTTCCTCGAGAATAACTTTATTGGCAATCTTCTTTCATGCTTAATATCCGCACGCGCGAACTTCATCGTTTCGCCATTCCGCGTCGTCGCGCGTTAAGAGGCCCGTCAGAACGCTTATTTATGGAACGACGAATCCATAAATCGATGCCTCGTCGCTCCGTCGAAAAAGCTAGACACCGCGGAAAACAGCTGAGAAGCTGGCGCGCAGAGCTCTCTCTCTCTCTCTCTCTCTCTCTCTCTCTCTCTCTCTCTCTCTCTCTCTCTCTCTCTCTCTCTCTCTCTCTCTCTCTCTCTCTCTCTC
>JAHMML010000011.1:1478829-1518118 GCA_020341155.1 Eciton burchellii
TCTCACACACACACACACACACACACACACACACACACACACACACACACACACACACACACACACACACACATCTCGTCGACTTTTCGTCGACGTTTGCTTCCGTGATGCTTGTTTAACGCGATTTCTCTTCGCCTGCTTACTCGCGCGTTCTCCAACACATGTTGTATCTCGCAAGTACAGATCCCGTCTTCGATATCGATCCCGGCTCAAGAGGATTGATTCGTTTTCTTCTCTCTAGACGGAGACTCGAATTCGCCGCCACTTGAATTCGCAGTGAGAGATACGCGATGAGAATATCCAAGGCTTGATCCGCCGATGAGAAAATTTAAAGATTCTTCGAAAGAAATCGCAATGAGCGATTCTGATGAGCTCTCTTCGAAACCTTCGTCGCAACAAAGTCGACGCTTTTGATCGCGACAAACGAGAGCTCGTTCGAGTTAGCGCTCTTTCGGGTGGTAATTTCCGTTCGTTTTCGCGCATTTTAATTCGCGGAATCCACGGATCGTCGTTACAATTAACGATGCGCGGGTTATCGAAATATAAAGCGGATATCGGAACATCCGTAACGCATCCATAAGTTAATGATGTTATCGCGTCATTGAGCTCATGATTTATGGGCTCTCGAGGAGATGAAAAAAGAGGATAACAGAAGAAAAACGTTTTTTCGCTGAGTGCGGTTTTCACGCGGATCTTAATTCTCTTTTTCCAGGATCACGAACATGCTCATCGACCCGCAACATATCGCAAGACCAGTCAGTCATCTGTCGTGGTCGAGCGGGCAGGATCTATTGGCTGCCACCTACTCTTTCGGGGAGTTCCAGGAGAAGCCTCACGATGTGAGCCTGCATTCCTACATATGGGACATCGGTACGAGGATCCACTGCTTTCGCGTGTCATCGCATCAATCACACGCGCATTCTGTTATCGGCAAAGACATCAACCGGTGTGTGCTGTCGAAGTATACACTGACCCCGATAAATCGAGATAGAAATTTACGTGAGAACGCGATCACTCCGTTGTCGTATTTATCGGCTCACATCGTTGTTATTATTATCTGAGGAAAACTAACGACGCGCGATAACCCGCTGATTCGCGGATTCAACGATAACAATACACCGGAATCGATATTTTTAGCGAGTTTTTAATTTCGCTGTTATCCGCTGGTGAATTTTTTCGCTCACGTTTCGCGCATGTGATACGTTCTCTCCTTCCTGTTTCTGAATTTTATTGAATTTCGCCACGTGCTAATACAATCCGCGAAGCGGATTCTTTTTTCTTTTCTTTTTTTTTTCTTTCGTTCGGAATGTCGAGCGACACGTTTTACAACGTATCGGGAGCATGTTTCATCGTGTCGTCGTCAAACGCGACCTGTCACTCGCCCGTCCTGCTTCCGGTCGCGGAAATCGATTGGCCGTTTCAAAGTCCTTCATTTGAAATGTGTCTCGCTCTGACATGAATCTTTATATCTGCGTCAGACGAGACGTGCGCGCGCGTGTTGTTTACGCCGCCGTTTGTTATTGACAGAAGCATATCACATGACAAAAACAGCCTCCTATAAAGCCGAACGCATTTTCAGCAACGTCATTTCCGGCAGGGTAATATAGCAAAACGTAAAGTCCTTTATGGCTGGCACAAATCTCAAATATTTCAGGAAAGGAACGAAAGGTCGTCAATATAGACACTTTCTCCGGTTTCATATAAAAATATATTAAAAACATAGTAACCGCATGCACGCAAGCCTTTTCGCCGCATCTATCCGATCAAGAGAGAAAAAAAAATTTATGCGTTATTCAAAAAAATCAATAGTGTGAACAGGAACGTGTTCATTTAACTGCCTATTGCCTTTAGAACAAATATTCTACACTGATTTTAAAAATTATTTTAAAAGCTATTAAATGCAATACTAACATACCATAGAGAAATATTTGAAAACATCGATGATAAAATCTCCTTTGAGGCTTTTATTTATATAATATCTCCTATATAATAATATCTCCTATATAATAATATCTCTTTAAATGATTTCCCGAGTCTGAACATTGACAGAGTCTGTTGAGCAAACGATACCATCAATCTATTATCTCAATACGGCATGTCTCAGGAGATTCTAAATTCTCCGCTTCGGTCAGTCTCTCTCGTATTTTGAAACAGATTTTAACGAGAAACTTAATTGGTTAGCGCTAATTGGTTTATTAGTAGCTAACTTACAGAGGAATTTATAAATAAATCAATGGAATGCATCGTGTGCAATTTTGCAGAGAACCCAAACACACCGATAATACGCCTGCAGTCATCGTTTGCCGCATTGACCATCGAGTTTAATCCGCTCAATCCGTTGATGCTGATTAGTGGACTGTCGTCCGGCCAAGTATGCCTCTGGGACATCCGGATTGGGAATGGTCCAGTGCAAACGTCGACTAGCCAGTTCAGCCACAGGTATCTATCTATCTCCCTGGTAAGTTCCTCGGAACTTACACCATTCGCCGAGATTATTGGCCAGGACTTGGTTGTGTTTGACTTTGACGTGTGGTCTCCGGAATCGCAAATATCCTTTACGCCGTAAAGCCATGATAGTTCCTAATATGTGGATTAATACGATCTGCGCTGACGAGAACGTCGATTAGCAACGCTCGAACGCTTTCGCGAAAAGTCGCCGTGCGATTTGTTCGAGCTTATCCAATCAAAACTGGATGCCAAATTGGTTGCGTGCGTCTGAATAATTATAGATGATCCCTCGAACAATATTAAGCTTTCTTCCATCCTCGGAAGAAATGCTAAAGTACGTATGCTATATGGTCATTTAAAAATCGGAGCAATTAGAATCATTTAATGCATTCATCATTGGGAATTGATCACGATTCTCCTGCCGCGATCCGAGAGGAAGGACAAGAAACGAGCGATAAAGAAGTCGCTCCGCAAGTACATTAATTATTCGAGACGCACCTGCAAACTCCACGGTGCTCTTGAATGGAAGCTGCAGGCTTCCGATGTTTCGCGGCTAGACGGGAATCGCGGATCGCGATGATTCTCGCGCTTCGCGAGACTCTTCGTGCGACCTTCGATGAACGCTACTTTTTTTCGGAGCTGCCTGTTAAAGTTTGCTGCTGCCTAATCTTTCGTCATTCCCGACAATGTAATCTGCCGATGTCGCGCAAAGAAATCCGGCGTCTCAAGCGCTCTGGATCCATTCCAAAAACAATACGGAGTTTTTCTCGTCGTCTTCTGATGGTATGGTCAAGTGGTGGGATATCAGGAAGCTAAGACGACCCATCGAAGAGATAGTGATGGATCTGGAGGACCCGGAACGAGCGGATCCCTTCAAGGCGATTGGCATCACGGCGCTTCAATACGACCCGATAATGGGCAGTCGGTTTCTTGTCGGTTTAGAAAATGGTGTGGTGATTAACGCGAACCGGAAGTCCCCAAATATAACGCAAAAATTGGCCATGAGATTTCGTTGTTCCTTCGGGCCTATCATTAACATCGAACGCAACCCTTTCATCTGCAAGCACTTCCTCACAGTGAGTAACTGGAATCTCAAGATCTGGGCGGACGATATCAAAGAGGACTGCCTGATCTGCGTCTGGTTAGACTCACGAAATTTTATTACTAAACGGATTAAGTCGTACAGCTTTTTATGAGATGGCGAGAGCCTTCTAATGTTGATTAGACTACGGGATCTCTCCATCTGAATTCACTTCAAATTTTTAACGTGTACCGAGATTACATAGACTCCTTATTTTTTAATATTTTTTATCTCATTTATCGCTATATCGTCATGCATCTGACGAATTAACGGGAAATTATTGATTTAAATCGATTCGGATCATATCTCTTCGAGATTGTAAAAGAATACGCAGAGAATGGTGGATACATTTGCGCAGGAAAATACATCTCGCGGCAAAATCGCGATTAATGTCTTGTTTTTCAGTATCAAATCTTTTCCGTTATCATTTTTACTGGCGCGGTTTTCAGATTAATATTGCTATCATTTTGAGCAACATAGCATGAGCATAAGATCATTGGAAGGAAACGGCAAAATTTTTCAGTGAACCGAATGCTAATATAAGTGGCGGCTGCTGGAGCAAGTCCAGATGCTCGATATTCTTCACCATAGATACTATGGGTATGCTAAAGGTGTATGACCTTATGCTGGGTATTAACTCACCGATGAGCATATTTCGTATCGGCAAGGAGAGGCTCACGGCCATCGCTTATCGGAATGATGATCACTTGACGATAGGCGATTACAATGGCAAAATATATCTGCTGAGTTTCTCCGAAGCATTCACTATCATTAACAAGGTTGAGCTGAATATGAACAATGTACGTGAAAAACATTGTTAAAGAGATATGTCAATATGTAATAGACTGCATTTTAGAAGACTCGTGAGATTTGCACGTAGAAATTCAATTTCCTATACATTACATCAAACAATAATTCAGATGATGATAATTATAATTCAGCATACAATGCATTAGAACTACGTTTACGTGTATATATGTATATAATTTGCGAACACGATTCTTCTGGGTTATTGTTTTCTCGAAAAATTCGATCATATATTTCAACCTGTCGTTTTACATTGATCAAGAATAAAAAGAAATATTTTATTGCCATAGTATCTCGAAAGGTGCAGTCGTTTCCAAAAGATTGCCCATCGTATGAAGGAGTTTCATCTACAGATGGACAAGAAGTTTAGCCTGATGAATGACTTGTTGGTGGACCTAACGGAAAAAAAGAACAAACGGAAGAGAGAAGAAAACCTAAAAAAGCCTAAAAGTAAAGAAAAGGAAAAGGAAAAAATTAAGGATGAGAAAAAGATAAAACGTCGAAAGAAGGATGTAAAAAATGCAATTTTCGAAGGTCTAGAGGACGCGGAAGCGCAGTTCTTTGAAATAATATCAGAAGTAAGAATTTAAATAATGCTAAAAGAAAAAGGAGTGTTCCCCACATAAAATCCTGTTCCGTGCATTTAAGATCAATTTCTACTAAAACATTCATTATCATTGCAAATAAGCATTTATATTTTATATGATCAAAGGAAAACGCGTTATTACTTCTTTTCTTGAGATACAAACATTTTATTGTAGTTATTCAAATCATATCAAATAATATAAACACGTTAAGTCAATCACTTGTATATGTTATTTATACATTTTTCTCTTCTTGAAATATTTTTTTCTTCAATAAATATCTAAGCTTGTTCATGATGAATGTTTCGAAAGAAGTTCTGTGAATGATTCTATTAATAATCGAATATGCAAATACTTGCAAATATTTGCAAATTATCTCACAGTAATGAATTCATATTCATTATCTTTTCAGGAAATGGCGAGTTATTCAGTTCTAAGTCCTGAAGACATGGAGATATTTCTTCAAGAAGAAAAGCAGAAAAAGCTAGACAAGAAGAAGATAGATAAGTCAGAGGAACTTCTCCCGGTAGTAGAGATTAAGGAACCGGAGGTACCGAAACCGATGAAGCGCGAGATAAAAGACGAAATAAAGCCTAAACTCAAAGTGGAAGAGGAACCGAAAGAAATCGACGAGGAGATAAAAGAAATCGCGATGATGAAAAAGCCATCCGCGAAAAAAAAAAGAAAACGTCGCGAGATCCTACGCAAGGTTTGCTCCATGGAAATCTGCAAACCGGAAGTTTGTTGCGCGGATTTGGAAGGTAAGCTTCCGATGATAGCACAGATAAAAGAACCGGTATAATCCGATCCGCAGAATCATCGCGTTCATCGAGCAGATGCGCTTCATATGAAAGATAGCGAAACTTTCAACGAAAACGCAATGTGATCCGATAAGATATCTGTCTCAGATTCGATTTGCAATTGCATTACGCAATTTTCTTTCGGGAGAAAACGTCGGGTTACAACGACAACGACATTGCATTATGCGGCGCGAGGAATATCGGATCGATAGCGTCGCGAAGCGGAAAAAACGCGGAGATAGAGATAGAGGGGTAATTTCAGAGCAAGAAAAGGTACATCTTGCTGGAAAAGTACGATCGGGCCACGTGAAAGCGCCACTTCGGCTGGAAACATTGATAAAGGCGCGCATTGTTCTGTCTCGCGTCTCGCTGCGATGCGATGACGCGCCGAGAACGTGCGGCGCGTGTCGCGCAATCGGACAGTTTAATTAAGCACTGTCGCGATTGCGGTCAACTTCCAGGTGCGTTGCACACATATCTCTGAATTCTCCAGCGTTGGTTCAATGCGCCAGATTCTGCGATCTAGCTTGTTTGTTGTGTATCTCCTCGAATGTTTCACATGTGCCGGCATAATTGAACGCATCGCGAGCGTCGCGTTTAACAATGGCTCTTCTCACAAGATGGAAGAATTAGCGAAAGTCTGCGCGTACATTCGCACAACGAGGGTCCATTAGCTCTAGTCTCGTTTTATTCATTGCCGGAAGGAAAGTGTGACAGAGGAAGGAAAAGAGAAAGAGAGAGGGAGAGTAATAGAGGAAGACAAATCGACGAAACTGCACGTTGACAAGATTTTCCTCTCAATTTCCCGCAAATTACTTCGTCGCGCGAGCACAAGAGGATCTTATCGAACTATAACTCGTATATTTATTATATTTTTGCTCTTCTGCATAATTGACTGACTTCCGTTCCGAGTAAATCGCGAATATTGCCTTTTATGCAAGATCAAGCTTGCATCATTAAAATGTCATTTGTTATATCTATCAAAAATATGTTATGAGTCCTTATGATACTCTATGATGCCCAGTATTTCATTGCTCAGCATAGAGATGCTTTCTTATCTCCGAATCATCATGCTGAGATTTATCAGCGAATGAAGCTTCAGAGAGCATATATCTTGCCGATTATTTATAAATTCCTATTTGTAACTGACTAATTCACTTAGACAATTTTGCGAATATCTTCCAGTGAATTTGCTTTTAACGATAAATGGATTCCTTATTTCCGCGATTCGTTTAAAGCAACGCTTTCTCTCTAAATTAAAAGCGTCTTGCGTAGAAACGAATTGTAACGGCATGATACGAGAGCAGATAACAGCTGTGACACGTAAACCCTTATTGTCGGAGTATTGAGAGATTCAAAAGGGGTTAAGTTCAGATTGGACGTTGTATGAATGAGATAAAGATAAGATCAACGATGGCGATAGAGCAAAATTGGACAGGATGAAATCACCCTGGTGTTAGATTAGGGTCATTAAAGCGGGGACCATTCGTCCCACCGGGCCTTTTAGACGCATCGAGCGTGCATTTGAAGTATCCGGCGTAATTGGTCTGACGGGAAATAACGGAGCTCCATAAGCATTTCGCTAGAACGAACAGAATGAAACAAAGTAACGCATTCGAATGCAATTCTTATTCCGCAAGATGAAATGACTTAATGTAATTTTCATAATCAGAGAAGCGCGCGAAATGCTGCGTCTCTTCAGAATGCTTTGTTCGTTATTACCTCGCTGGATATCAACGCATTGTTGTTATCCAGTTATTAATTTGCTATCAAGTTGCAATTGAACCGTAAATATTCTGAAAATCGAACGGATAATTAATATTAGCTGACTCCGCGTATGATTTGATGATAAATAACTGAATTAAATTGTGAAATAAGTTAGATCATAAATCATAGATAATATAAATAAGTCGGCATTTATCTGTGCGTGAAATATACAAAGCTTATCATCGATTAGATTATAAAATTCGTAAAGTATTATTAAATAGAATATATATTTAATCAATATTAATCATCTGAGCAAACAGTTCAATAATCGTTCAAGAACGATCATACGCGCTCAATCTTCACTTAACATGTGATTTCTGTATTTCAGCACAACGAAAGGATCAACTGAAGGCCGAGAAACTCAAGATAGAATCCTGCGCCAGTTTATGCAAGTTGGACGATTTGGTGGAAAAGTTAACGGAATCTCCGACGGTTTGGAAGAGAAATATCCTGGAACAGGAACGTACGCTGGCGAACGTATTGGCGAGTAAAGCTAAGGAAGCCAAAAAAGAAGTGCATTCTTTGCACAAGACAATCGCGTCCAAGAGATATGACACATCCGGAATAATCAAGATAAAGAAAAAATTCCGAAAAAGTGCAAGTATATTGTACAATTACGAGTTGCTAACACCAGACGTGACGAAGGATAGATCGAATTTTCGACAGCTCACAGAAACGAGCACGGAAGCGCAAAAGGACGAAGACAAGGGCGAGAATAAGACTTTGTGAGAGCACGAGGAAGGCGAGGCAGCTCGATTCTCATCTTGGGAAATGCGAGCGGAAAGGCGGAACGGATGTAGCGTTATCCACATTATATGGTGAATAAACGGAGACGACGGCGGCGATGACAATTGCGACGACGATGGCAACGACACACTCGTGATGTTACAACAATCATGCGCGTCAGTTGAAATTTATTGAGCGATAACATTAAAAATTCCAGCTGTGTGAACTTGTGAAAACCAAGGAATTAACGGATTAAGGAATTCTCGAGATCTCGAGTGCTTTGAGGAAATTATTGCGACGTGACAAAAGGACAGATTGCCTAATTCGGAATTTTGATCGCAATTACTTGACGATTGCACGGATGAAATTAATGGTTTAGCTTGAGGCTGTCAACGCTAAATGCAGGAAACGATGTTCAGTCAAGTTAAAGCAATGACTCGGTCTTAAGTGCTCCAACTTGGGATTTCGACTATGCGAGATTATTGAGTCCCTCATTTTGTCAGCGTACTATAGAAAAACCGGGAATGATCTTCAAAAAGTTTTCGAGGAAGAAGTTGGTAGCGGGTACTCCACGTTTGAATAGAATCGCAAGGCTTTCGATGCGGTGCTCCACACGAAGAACGAACGAATGCAATAGATTGAATGTTGGCAAAGTGCACCCATGAAGTATACATACGAACGTTAGGAAAATGGCGAGTCCTCCTTGTGGGAAGTGGAAAGTCTTAAGAAGATAGGTAAGAGAGCTGCGCGAGAGAGGTCGAAGATCCTGAAACGAGGATCGCGCTAACGCTATGCCATCCCACTCGCAAACGAGGAATATTACGCGGGAAAATTACTACTGTGATTCGGGCAGTACGATGCAGCTGAAAGACGATGTTGAAAAGGGAGTGGAAACTTAAGATGGCAAATTGCCGAAATTATGCCGCGAGGATCAAAAGACGATTCCGGCCATTAAAGTTCCCGGTCGATTAATCGATCGCGACGCGACATGGGCGCAGATGTGCCGAGCAGGGACTGCGACCTCGAGCGTGCAACTCCGCCGCGTTTTGCGAGCGGCGACCTCGAGATGAATCTCCGGCGGAATTGGAAGTAAGAGCGACGTGGAAAAAAAGGAGGTTCGCTCTACTCTGAAACGATGGAGGTGGAATTGAAAAATTCAAGCGGCCGCGCTTGCCGGTTAATTCGCAAAGAGGCAAAGTTTGCAGCGCATCTGAAAAGCGCCGGCGGATTAAGCCAATATAAATTAAATTATGGAAATCGTACTGCCGCGTTTCCACGGCGATCGCATTTTCACTTCGCGATACGCGGACTTTAAAAGGACTTTAAACAGACGGCCGAGGAAACGAATTGTTTCATAATAAATCCCCTTAGCGTGGGGATTCCTTTTTTTCGGATTACCGAACTTTTCCTCCATTGGCGCTGAATATTCCAAGAGACGCGTAGTTGGGACTTTCATATCATAATGCTTGAGACAAGACTTCGATTATGCTGATCCGATTAATTCCTCGGTGAGAGTTAAAAAGAGCTTCAATTAACGCCAAAAAGAGCATTGAACGTGGATGAAGTTTCAACTTTAATTTATTTAAGAACGAAAGATGGTAAAACTCGAATGAATCGAAAGTGGAGGACGAATTTCGCGGCGAACATTCGCAAAAGAAACACGAGCCAAAGCGATCAATTAATCAATGCCAGAATCGCGCGAGCAGATATTGGAATGCTCGAGGAGATCTCGAATATGCATTACGCGTGAAATTGGCGTATCGCAGGACTCGGCCTCTCTACCTGAGACAAGGAAGCGAAGTTCAGCAAGCGAAGAGTTAAAGATGGAAAGTTGTGAGTGGAACCGAGGCGAATGGATGGCGAGCCGCGCTCATGGAAGAGTCATGAAGCGTTCCCCGTGCTTTTCCGTGTGCCTCTCGTGTATTACGGGAAACCTGCATTCGTATGGAAAATCCGCGTTTGAAAGGGTTCGGAGTGGCTCGCCGAAGCACCATCGACCGAAAAGTACCGATAATATTCTGCAGACAGGTGGAGAAACCCAAAGCGAGCGTATTTATGAAAGTTCAACCGCGACCATGAGAAAAGCCGGTTGGAAATTATTGATTCCGCGAGAAACCTTGGATTTTTCGTGCCTCGAATGAAACGTCTGTTTATCCGCCGGTGCTGAAATCTTTGAAGAAGAGGACTGCTGATAAATTAAATCCCATATCTCGTTATGTATGTAGACTTTAGAGAGATTAAGACCGTCGACCGAGACATATCAGTGATGCGCTGCTGTAACTATACAATCGAAAACTATATGAATATTCGGCATCGCTGACGATCGTTAGCGGAATGCGGTGAATGCCAATAAACCAATGGCATGGCCATTAGCTGATGAGAGCATCGTGGTTCATCGAGCTCTTCGAACTGAGATCGGAAATCGCAATATGCGCAAAGAAAAAGCCGAGCTGACCCGAGAGGAATGCCAAACCGGGAAAACAACAGATCCTTTCAAATGCTAAACGACCTACCCGCGATAGCGTGACTATGACTTCTAATGAGATGCCTTATGCAGTCGGCATTGCAGTTGATCGACCCGACGAATTCATTTTCATCCTGAAAGGAATTTCTCTCAGCTTTATGTTGACCAGAATTTTCCATACTGCATGCCTGCGTTAAACATATTCCTCGATAATTTTCCAATGTGCCAGTCTACAATTAATGCCATTCGGCGTAGCGAGATTGAAATTTCGTGTTTCTGAATGTAGCATGAGAATATCCAATAAAATAACGAAATCATCAATAAATAACGAGGATACGTCATCATGATCACTCTGTTTCGTTGGTTAATAAATAGATCATTGTACTTGTTTCGCGCAGCGTCACGCAGCGGAGAATTTTTAATAGTGTTTTAAGTTTGAATACAAAATTCATTTACAGCAAATCAACGATCGCGCATACTCGAATTTATAAGCTGACATTTTTTTCCGCGATGATATTTCCCGTGTTTGAAAATTGTTGCAATAGAAAGAACGGAAACAGATTCTCAAAATGAACAGTCTCTCGCAAAATAGATTTTGAATGAATCCAGAAAAAAGAGATCAGCATTAAAAGAAATTAAAGGATTCCGAGGGATTTCTTCTCGAGATGATCATTTGAACGTGGAACTTACTAGATTTTTCGGTCACACGCGAGCGATCACGTAAAAAACGTGACAAGCATAATGCCGGATGCACAAGTCAGAGTCGAGTCGGAGTACGAATCGTTAAGACGGGATGGTCACATCAGCGATTCCTGACAAACCAAGCATTAATAAAAGAAGCGGAAATCTTGATTGCGACTATCGCTGATGGCACCATCCAATCAGCCAGATCGAAACGATAAATTCGTACAGATGAAATTAAATAAGTTCTACAACCGGAGGGAGGGGGGGAGTGGAAAGCGGAGGGAAGAGGAATCGCAATAGATCGTGATAAAAATTCCAACTTCTTTATTTCAAAATAATTCGTTAATTGGAGCCTCCCAGTTCTTTTTTCTCTTTCTTAATTCGATCAACATAATCATTGTTATGCGATGTGCGGTACTTCGTGCGATATGTTATTTCCTAGAACGCGTAATATAACGTAACATAAAATGAATCGTTGTCAAGGTAGAATAGGAAGAAAATCGGATGTTCAGAATTTCTGAAGATGAAACTTTTGCTTTTATGATTACATAGGCAAAGTGATTTTCTTGGTTATTAAAAAACGATTGTAAACATCGTAACTTCAAGGATCCTCTCCGTTAAATCTATTTACGAAACATCGAATTTCTTTCTGGGACACGACGCTGTGCGCTATGCATATGCATATTAGGAAAACGAATAATAAATTTCGATCGTATCATCGATGCTGGATTACACACGTAACGTACACTGCAGGGAAAGGGATAGTATCAATCGTATCGCGATTGGAAGAAAAAGCGATCGTGCGCAGTTTCACATGCCGGAACATTTGCGGGAACGCATGTGCGACATATTCAGAAGGGCCTTGTCCATTCTTGTTTCAGCGATTTATACGTCAATTTATCCTCTTCAGAGCTTAAAAGCTTTGCACGCGCGAGTCAGAAAGTGGTCTTTGGCATAAGGACGTTGAAGAACACACAATGGAGCCCAGACAGGTCTTTTTGAAAACACGTGAGCAATTTGGTAAGCAATGCAGCTTTTCCATGAGGGAGGCGCAGATAGACGAGGAGATTATGCCGAATCCCGAATTAATGGACAATTACTACGTCAGCTCTTACTATGACATCGGCATACAAAATGTCAAGCAGTTGGCGTTACACGAGGTTAGCGTCACGCAGCTTAATTAGTAACTCGGATAATGAGTGCATAATCGATATTTAATCACTTGCGATCCTTAGTGTTACTTGCGTTATCCAATAATCGTCGAAAATTCTCGCGCTTCGGAGTTTTCATAAATTATACGGCTAACTCCGTGAACGAACACGAAACAGAAATCAAGTGAAATCAGAAGAAGAAATTTACCTCTTGCGAGATTGTTTGTTCGCCTTCGAGTTACAAAATTTCATGCGCAAAGTTGCCGCGGCAAGTTGCAGCGATGTCGGCGGCTCTAACGTTACAGCATCGGATCGGATGTAAAGGGGAACACGTACACTGCATCTTGCCGCTTATCCAGAGTTCGGAAGCTTGACTAATGTATTCAAAAATCAACTGCGTTTTACTTTAACGGAAGCAGACGCAGCTTGCGGTAAAATTGGCGTCAGGCTGACGCGCCCGACAGCGCAGCATCCGCGGGTCCCGCAAACTTCGTTGCGCGATGCCGCGAGCGCGCAACTTTCTGTAATGTCGAAAGACGGTATCTCATGTGAATTTTACGCGCGGCCCGTAGCCGCTACTATCTTTTACAACGGGTCGGCATGCCGAAAACGAGATGTTCCGGGCGGCAGAACGAGATGTTCTCGAGGAACAATCTCGTATCTCATATTTTACGTCTCGCAATTCCGCCGCCTCATTTATTCGCGGTATTCTAAAATCCCGATAAGTATTCAGAGCGGACTAAATATCGATGCAATTTACGCGCGTAAATTTTGCGTTTCAATGAATCTGTAATGCAGAAAATAGCATGTTATAAACTTTACGTTTGAGTCATGAATTTTCTGCACAGCCAATAATACGCTTTGTCTTAATTGCAGATTTTTCCGATCGCATAGGCATTATCAAAGCCTTCATTTACTTCATGCTTTTCCTTATACTTTGCCTTAACGAGTATATTCTGGCTTGCTTTTATAGAACGGCCGAGTCTCTCGATTCGCAAAATATAAATTAATTTCATTATACATATATTTACCTGTGCATCTTCAAGATAAGTCCGCGAAAAAAAACAATGACATTTAAATTTATCGTTTATGTTAACGCTGTTTGTCATGAGTAAACACGTTTACCGAACAGATACGCGGAACGAACGTAAATAAAGCTCCGGGCAAATACGATTCGGCAATCGATCCTTTAGAATTCCACATTGTGGTCCCGATCATTTTTCTGGAATTCCAGATCCAGACTGTCACTACCCAAACGAAAGACTGCGGAATGTTTCATTTCGAGGGTGGTTGGCCGAAGGAAATCAATCCGAAGGATGAAGAAACCGTAGCGAGATTTCGCAGGCGAGTCGAGAAGGAAGAGGGTTGGGCGCCGAAATTGCGCAACTTGTTCCAAGTAAATTATCACGACGAATTTCTATTCAATAGACAGATATCCTGAAATTAATTTGGGATTATTACGTGCGAACATACGAGCACTTATTTCACTTTCTCTTATATTTGAAACTTACGTCTCTCTTTTCTATCACGTAGAAAATGGAGCATAGTATCCTTCAGAACAATGCAATTAATATACATCAACAATATTTCGACGATATGATCCCCACATCGTTGGTGGAACCACGCAGCCTCAGGTGAAAATTTCTCTCACATATTCTATTTGTATTTCTATTTGTATGTATTTTATATATATGTTCCATGTATTGTAAAATCTTCTTGTATATTTTATGTATATCCTAAACGCTTCGTACGCTATTGATATTACGTGAGAAGATATCAAGCGAGAGAAAGACATGAAACATTTTACGTGGTGAAACGATTTGACGAGAGATGGTAGTCGCATAAAACGGGCTATCAAAAATTCGATCATTCCTCGTTAAATTGTTAAAGGAAAAAGAATCATTTCCATTATCGACATCGGTAACATGCCCGGTGTACTTCCAGATGGACAATTTTAAAATGTATATATTCGAGGAGAGGACAAGAACGGCTGTATGTCGGTTCGGCTATCAAAAGATTTAAAATTTAAACCCAGTCTGAGCCCAAAGGTATCTCAACATATGTTCGGACCATGGAATCGTAGTGGACGTGAATTATGCATCCGCCGTTGAATTTGCTTCTCCCCTGCTTTAAACTACATTGAAAAACTCGTTTTAAATTAACGACTTTCACGCGGAACAATCGGTGAACGATTCCGAACTGTTTGGAAGTTTATGCAAAAGTTTTTTTCGAGCAGCAAATATTGATGTACTTTTGTTAGCATGAAAGGACGCATTCTGATACACAAAGTGAAACGACGCAATATGTAATTAAAATTTTAATATTGCAATCATTACAGAGAATGCACGAGAACGCACGCATAATAGAAACGGGGATGAAAACAATGTAGGAATTTGCACCGGACTAACATTTGTCACGATAATACGTTCATGAAATACTGTGTTTCGCATGCTAGACAGATTTTTATCGCAGAAATTATCACAATGAAAAACGTGCAATTCCTCGATACATACTCCGAAATATTAAAATCCCGACTTTTATATGCAACAATAATACCGCATTATATCTACCTTACCTTATTATGCGCGTTAAAAAATATGAGTAATTTTTCATTATCAAGAGTCAAATGGCAATTTGTATTCGTATTCCAGGATATTGAACGTCTATGAGGAACCTTCTCAGATATCAGCGGTGAACGACATTTCCTGGTCGCCGGATCAGAACAAATTGTTAGTATCGTATTTGCAGAAATCCGAAATCGGGCACGATTTTGAAAACATCGTATACATTTGGCACATCGGTAAGTAAGAATTACATAATAATATTGGAAATCGAGTAATTTCGCGAACATCGGCGCAATCCGAAAGCCTACGTACAATGATAGGTCTTTGCATCGTGCGCAAATATATATATATTTTTTCAATGTGCCGATTATCTTGTTAGAACAAATAATCGTATATCCTTCAAAATTATACGAAGGCATCTTTTACTGCTTGTAATAAAATGTAAATATCAAGTGACATAATACGAGCGATATAAATCTTCTGACGAGAGAGCTATACGGCTTCTATCGTAAAATGCATGAACTGCAGTGCAATACATAATAACTTCGCTGAATATCGCAGCGGAAAATACGCTATCGATACATGACTTTCGAAAAAATACATGTTTTATGTCTCGGACATAAAATCAAAAATTATCATTAAAAAATCTCACGCGAAATCCAATTTCGGTCGAGGAAATTTCGGAAACAAACGATAGCCAATTCAATGCGCGCAGTATCCATTTAGCACTTGAATATTAATCGAACAAATATTAACGGCAAAGTTATCCATGTTCATTAAAATCCGCGCCATAAATGCAAAACCGCTTGCCCCGCAATAGAAATTGTGCCCATCTTCCATACTATTGCAACAAACAAATGTTAGCCAAATAGCATGTTCAAAAAAACAAGAGAGAAAGAGAAAAAATCACGCAGGCCGAATTCAACGATTCATATTATATTTCGAGTATTATATTAAAAATAGCAATATGACCATACTTTATTCACGATGTTTGTATCTATACCGTATGTGTTTTCCAAGCTGCGCACCGCTAATGGCCCGAAATCGGATTTCGCAGGCGCAATTTTGAAAATATTTTCGAAATATAACGCGAATGCTTTATCATTCGCTTGCATGACGTCTGGCCATTCGAAAAACGCAGACAATCCTAATGAGCCCTGGATGAGACTGAAAGCCCCGAGCCCTGCGATAGTCGGCAAATTTAATCCGCGAGATCCCTCTTTATTCGCCAGCGGCCTGGTATCAGGCCAGGTTTGCAGCTGGGACATTAGAGTTGGCAACACTCCGGTTCAGACGTCTCATCATCAATTCAGTCATAGGTAATCCCGATACGAACACGTCCGGACGTTGGAACTTCGGCTTACATAATTCGCAGGGCCATCCAGAGAGCGTTTTCAGTTCACGCGCGGCTTCTGATGAATTCAAGTGAGACGCGTCTGTCGCGCCTTACCGTTCTCCTAATTAAATCCCATTTCGTTTCCGTATGACGTTCCTCAGTCCGTGCGTGATTTTGCTTTAATGTGTTATTCATGCATGACTGGAAGAAAATAAGCTCGTCTTGCGTCTATGAAAGGCAGCGATAAAAAAGACGTTCGTTTTAGCGCCATAGATGTAAGCAAGAAAACATATTTAAGATATTCTTATCGTCAGACGATCATGATTCATAAAGTGCGTTCTATTCCCAAATAAATCGGATAATAATAAAATCTATGCTCAGAGATCCTACGACGGGACTAAGATGGATCACCTCGAAGAGCAATACGGAATTCTTTTCGTGTTCCACGGATGGCCGAGCCATGTGGTGGGACATCAGGAAACTGCGATTGCCAACTGAGATCCTCTTGTTTGATCTCGACGAACCGAACGAGCAACAAATAGACCGAGCGGTCGGAATCTCATCGCTCGATTTCGAACCTACCGCGAGCACCAAATTCATATTCGGTCTGCAGAATGGCATCGTCATCAGCGGCTTGAGAAAGGCCAAGACTCCGGCCGAGAAATTAGCCCTGAGATTCAAAGCCCATTTCGGTCCTGTCAATGCGATTAATCGCAACAGTTTCAACCCCAAGATTTTCTTGACTGTCGGTGATTCCAAGGTTCGTATCTGGGCGGAGGACTACAAAGAAGACAATCTCATGTTGACGAGGTACTTATTTTACGTTCAAAACGATGCATCCGAGCTTACGAGAATCAGAATTCCAGGATTCAATTTCGAGCAATTTCGCAAAAAGGATGTTTCCCGTCTCGATAGGTCTGATAGGCTGTATCTGTTTCGATCGTTGTCGCGATATCTTTCACTCTGTGTCTAAAATTAATGCTGAATAAAAGTTACAAATCGAGATAAAAGTGCGCATTGATAATCGCTGGATTTAGCAGATGAATTATTAATCAACGTTTCACATTAACATATATGTGTCAAAACCATATAATACGTATGATAAATTTTGTATATTTCCATTTGTAGCATGATTTCATCATAAAATTAACAAATCTATATTACATTTATACACCGATTGCTGTGTCAGTTAATTAGTATAATAAACGCCGATTGATTTTTGGAGAATGATTTATTGTCAATTCTTAGTTACATGAAACATAGAGCCGTCGGCGGTTGCTGGAGCAAAACGAGATCTTCATTGTTTTACGTGATAACGAATGCCGGAATACTGTTGGTGTGGGATCTTCTGATAGGTCTGAAGACGCCGATCGTCATGACGAAGCTCTGTACGCACAAATTAACTACCATCGAGGGAAGCGATTCGGGCGCTTTTATAGCCGTCGGAAGTTTCGCCGGGAACGTTTACCTCGTTGAGTCAACGGAAACGTTATATTCGTTTGATAAGAAAGACAGAAGCAATTTCGTATCGGTGAGCGAATGGCTTTGGTTTTTCGCGATCAGCTGCTGGCACGAAATCATTCGTGGTGGGAATATTACAGATCTCTGCATAACGCATCTGCGATAACAATATTGCAAGATACGATTTTTAGAAATTCGATTAAAATCTTGGAAAGTTAAACCTCTTTTACAACTTTCAATCAACTTATCAATGTATCGTGTAATTAATAATTAATGATTGAATTTTGCATATATATTTTTATTTGCAATTAATTTATTATTAATTTATTCTTATTTATTGCGCTTTATGAAATCCAATATCAGTATCTGGATAGATGTTCGCGTTTCGTCAAGGCGATAGATACGCGATTGAAAGAAATAAAATTGATGAAAGCAGAAGTAGAAGCAATGAAGCCTGACGTAATTGACATAGAAAAGACACTCAGAGTAAAAAAGAAAGACATATCTGATAAACTAAAGCCGGAGAAAAAAGTAAAGCCGGAAAAAAGAAAAAAGCTGAAGGATGAATTTCTTGAGCTTCGTGAAGTCGAGAAGCAATTTTTCGAGATCGTCAGGAAGGTAATATCAAACTGATTTAAAAACATTTGCGATACATTTTGATGATAATTAAAATAAAGTTAGTCAAAGTAAAATTTAGTACTTTAGTAAAGTTTTGTATCGATTAACATAAATGCCATGTCAGAATATGCGTTTAATTGGATATATTGGTTATTCTTGACTTTACGTTATATTTCTGTGCATGATTTAATGAAGTCTATAATATATCACTGAGGGTATAATATATCACTTACAGTAATTGACACAATTAGAAGAAACTTTTATAATATCATTATTCTTTCATTCAATTGTGTTTTTTCATTTTTCACGATAATTTATTGTTAAATATAATTATATTTATCAAAATTTCATAACTTTAGGAATGTATGTATCCAAGAAAGAAAAACAAGTTATAATATGTAATAGTTTACTCTTTCATTATTTCTCCTAATCTGTATCTTCCATCTTTACGATTCGCAGGAGAAGGAAAAATTTGACGTAAATCTCTTAGAAAAAGAATTAGAGATTGAGAAGCCGGTACGAAAGGAAATCGGTAAAAAGATAAAGGAGGAATCATTACACAAGGTTAAAAAAGTGCCAATTCTGAAAGAAGAGATCGAAACGATAGCTCCAGAAGAAGAAAAGGTAATGCCATTACCGGTAGAAATAGTTGTTGCACCCGCAAAGAAAATTATGAAGAGAAAACGTAGAAGGAGAAAAAGACGACCAAGACATGTCGTCTTCAGGTTGCCAAGGCCGTGCAAGCCTGGTATCTGCAAGCCTGATATATGCTGTCGCAGGTTTGTGTCCGAGAATTAAAAGCTAGATACATGCATGAATCGAACTTGTGTGTAGCCTCCTTTAAGCGAACATGTACTTAGCAAACAAATACACGTGTATATATAGAAGATATTCTAGATGCACGGAAAGATTTCAAGTACAAATAAGAAAAACTTTTGAAGTTTCTCCATATTATTGATCGATTTATATATCTAGAAGAGCTTTAATCATAAAGATACATCGATTATTCTTAATTATGACTCTTTAGTCAATCAAAGATTGCTTCGATTAATAACGTCAACATATCGATAATTTTCCAAAAAGCATAGCTTTTTCTTTATTATATTTATACTTTTTTTACATTAACGCTGAAACTTTTTGAAGCTGTGCTACATTTTCTTCGTATTACTCGTAAACAAAGAAATTGATATCTTTCTTTTATATTGGATAATTGAAGAGCCCGTTATTAGGATCTTTAAGATTCTGGTCTTTTAAGATTCTCTTCTCACATCATGGAAATACGGGTATTGCGCACTTCAACTTAAAGTCCGATCTAGCTATTGATCCTTCGACTTGAAAATCCGTGATTAAAGTGCATTAAATCGCCGATGTTTAGGTTGAAAGATCGTGAGAAATGGATTCCAGAGAAGATCAAGCCGAGGATGCCGATTGAAGATAGAAGTCGTGAGAAGACAAAATCTTGGATGGAGCTCTTGCGCGTTTATGAACGCCAAAGGCTTGCAAAAGATGGCAAGGAAGAGGGAATGAGTTCCTTCCAAGAGACGATGGCGCTGCACGAGGAACTCGCAGAGGATGTGAGGAAAGCTAAAAGCAAGATTCGAAAAGCAGCGGCAAGAAAACTCACTGAGAAAGATCCGGAACGCATGTTAGTTCCGGTCGTAGTCTTTCCGCGATATTAGATCCCGACGAGTTTTCTAGAATTCAGGATTTTCTTTACGAAAGATTTTGTTTTGGACCGATCGCGACCAGAAGTCCTTTATCTATATGTAATTTTTAAAACGATAAAACGAACAGTTCGCGCGGTACAATACCGCGGTTTCCCTGCCATTTCGAGAATCCGGAAACCGAATTTCCCTCGTCGCATTCCGTTCGATATATATGGCCGTCGATAACTCAGCCATGATATTCCATACAGGCTGGCGAAAATACTTCAAGATACTTCAAGATTGGAGAAGGGCAACGAAGACTGCTCAAAGAAAGTCACGAAGACGAGAGTCCGGAAAGTCAAAAAGGTGCGTTGTGCCCTCATAAGGAATCCTTGTGCTGCTTGGAAACCACCGTTGCTCACAGAAGATCTGCATACATTCCTGGGTAGCCCCCAATTGGATTCGATCGAAGAAAAGAAAAAATCGAGTGCAACTTATTTCAAGGAAATCGAAGATGCTCGCAGAAGTTATCCACAAATCTCCGGCTACTATTCTATTGACTAGATGGATAGATTATCTTTATTGATAGATTATTCGTAGAGGAGTTTTAGTCTTTCCTTCTCTCTCTCTTCCTTTTTTTTTTGTGATATCAGTGCTATCGTGCCATGTAGCGGTATCTTTGCTTTTTTCTGTTTCAAATATGAATAATGTCGATGTCTCACGTGTGTGCATTGTACGTGTATATGTACGAATAATAGTAAATATAAGATGGTTCTCTTTGCGTTACAGTTTTTATCTATTTTTTATCAGTTTTATTCAATTTAATAAAAAATCCTAAATATCTAATTTTAGTACATATTTAACATCAACATAATACAATTTTATTTTATTGATTAACTTTATTTAATCATTATTATTTTAATATCATTTTAATGTCATTCGTATTTTATTAATCATAACAAGTTTGTTATTAGTCATATGATGTGTCATCTAATGTGTAATGGCAACGTGTAATTAAAACGCCAAGATAAACTATCAGAGATAAATATAATCTTGGTGTATGTATTATTCTGTTTGCAATCCCCATTAATCCTCAATCCCCTTCTTTAGTTTCTTAAATAAATTATATATATATCGTTATGCAGCGTCATCGATAATAATTCTTCTCGATCCTCTCAATTTCCATGGAAAACCGGGCCGTGTAAATTGACTTAATCCCATTCGTTCAGGGCTACTTGGCGATTCGTATTATCGCCAGTTGATAGAAAACGATGAAAGGAAAATCCTTTATCGAGGGGGAGAAGGGAATTCGGAGGCGATAAACTTATATAGAAAGAGCTAACATTTACGAAACGATTCCAATCGTAGATGGGACAGCGTAGGATGACAGAAGGGGATGACATTTCCCGAGCAAGACATGACATCTAAGCTTGATTTCCGGCAATTCAGCCACCGCATCTTTGCGTATATCCACTCGCACACACACATGAGCGTGTAAGCGAGAGCACGGCGAAGAATTGGGGTGTGATATCGCTCCGCGAATCGCGCGTCACACTTTTTAACCACGTTTGCAGGCGATGGAACTTCGTGGCGCTTTAACGTAATGTTGAAACGGAAGTTTTCTCTCTGGCTTGCGCAATTTCGGTTTTCCGCCACGAAGAAGAAATTCAACGCAATTCAGGTCGGGATACACGGATATCCGTAAATGGTGCTATGTATGTATTTACTTTTCGTTAAGCTACAAGTTCTTTGATCGTTCCGAGAGCGATCAGTTTTCTGATGAAAGTTTAACGTACTAAGTAACGCCGCTGTACGCTATTTCTTTTCTCATTCGATGATCTCTTATCGCGCAACTGTGTATCCGTTCTCATCGCAAAATCGTATTGTTATAGTCGCTCGGTTGCTCGCGAATGATGACAGCAAGCATCTCGTACGGGCGGAGGCTCTCGGTTCGTTTGCTCGCAAAACCTTCGCTCAGGAACGGGCTGATGTTGGAAGAAAAAAATAGGCGGAAATTTTATCAGTTAATTCCATGAGCAATAGGAAAGTGCTCAGCATGGGGGAATGCTGCGGATTCCCACGGAAAAATAATTGTTATTGTCCGGCAAATTCTCGCGGATTTCCTTTGCTATCCCGCCACGTGATATGCCACGAGCGAGCTGATTGCGGCTGAGCGCAGAGCGAACGTCACTTGGAAACGCTTCCGAGACGTGAAATTGTAATTACGCGATACGATTCGGGCATTATTCGCTTAATGACCACTGCGGGGGATCATAACTACGATTTAATTATTACGTTAATCAAGAGACAAAATCACAGTTTACGTGCTCAAATTGCGGATTATATCGCCGATTATTAATCATTTTGAGAATTGCCGATTATTCTGCTACCGTGAATAACTCGACTTTCATTTTACGAGTATTCTGCGTTTCTTGTGATCATTTACAGTTTACACTGCGTACACATAAGGTGATCCTAGGTTACAGACACCGTTACATCGCATAGAAGTCACGCAAAAAATAAATGGTCGCGCATCATCACGATTCATGAGGTCGGAGTCCTCAGGTTCAAGCGCTTTAAAGTCAAGCTGCAGCCGCTGAAAATATTTCAAGACGCCGGTCCGACGAACGCCGCATATTGCGACGAATTATTCACACTGCAATTTCCAAGGGAAATCCCTATGGCGCGCGTGCAATGGCCGAACGTGTCGCCGATCAAGAACATTCTCGACGAGCGAAGACGGCAACTCACTAAAGGATGTCGCATAGGAAGTCGCAAGTAAGAGCAACGGACCTATCGTGAAATCTAGCGACGATATCTAGGATGAAATTCGCTCCTTCCGTAGCAATACGAAGCTATTGGCGCGCGCAGCTATATCGCGGAATTCCCTTTGATCATTATTTTCCTCAATTATTCAGTTCATGCTTTCAATTCAGTTTCCGCATCACTCGATAATTGTGAAGTTAAGACACTTGGAAAACAAAAAATAATGAAAAATAGAACAATTTCTGCTCTGTGGAATACAGAGTAGCCAATAGGAATAACACAGAACTGATTATAAAGTCCTTCTTCTTCTGTTCTTTGAAAAAAACGGATTACTATGTTGCTAGTTACGGCTTTTAGCTTGTCAGATTATGATAACAGTAAATCGATAAATACTGTCATTAATATGCATAATTTTATATGTTGTATATATATGGCTATATACGCATATACAGCTCCATGCATATACGTATACACATACGATCATGTTACGCGAAATGGCCGTAAACTATAGTGATTTAATAACGCATTAATTAATCGTGAGATACACTTCCGGAGCATTACGATAATATTACATTTCAATTGTAAAGATAATCGAGTTGCTTTAGTAGCATAATTTATGTCGAACATACAATAAATTATATTCGCTCGACAAGATGATTAGATCGAATCAATCGCTATAATGGTTTGAGTACCAGTATTTTCAACAGCGCATCCAATTTACCATTTAAAAACCAAAACGCGTCTCAAGGAACGCCGCGATTCAGCTAGAAAACAATCGTGGCTGTTTCATTTTTGATACAATTCGATTTGGTCTTCATCGATCGAAAGACAAGCGCACTTTCCAAATACATGAAGAATTTCAGATGAGGCAATCACACAAATGTGATTCGCATGGAAGCTGATCAAAATCGCTGCAACTGTTCATGTTCGCGCGAATGCAAAATTGATTTCCCGATAACGATATTATCTCACTAATCAATAAAATAGCGTAAACTCATATTTGGGCGTATCCTTCAATGGCTTATCAGTTTCCGATAAATACGCGCGAATGATCGCCGATAGGGGCTTTTTCATTCGGCAATTATTGCCTTCGGATATATGTAAAATTAAACACCTGCTTCCGCGGCAGAATTTATCGGTCCGCGATAAATAATGAGGGGCGGCTCTTAATGCGCCGGTAACAAATGCACACCCGCTTAAATCAGCTCTTCTAGGATTAAATGGAAAATCAGCCGTTGTAACTCGTATTGTTTTGGTACGCGGCCAATGCACCAAACAATCGATTATTTTAATACAAGCGGCACTGCATGCGCCGTATGTATGAGCCCGTTGGGATCGGAAACAATCGCATTACAATTGCGTCGACGTCTCGAATTTTATCATATGTGTTGTGTCGTGTTGCATATGTATGTATATTGCGTATGTATGTATATTTATATATACCATCATACGCAATATAATAAAATAATCGCGAAACGAATAAACATTAATAGTAAATTGTAATATAGTTATATATATCATATTTTCATTTCAATTTTATTAATTCAATTGATTGAATTTTATCGATTTTTATTCGAAGGCATTTTTACATTATCGTATTATTTTTATTATCTCAAACGTGCGCGATTCGATAGAAGTGCATTGTAAAAATGCGTAAAACGAATGTTATTACTTAAGACTTGATGTATGAAATGCGTTCAGTGCTTCGGAAATAGAAGAGATGGAAGATACATGGGCTACCATGACGATTATTCTTGCTCAGTTTCATTAAAGACTATTCGCAGGAGTGCAAAGAACGTTAGACAGAGAACCGAGCTAACTTCGTTAGGATTATCCGATAGTCAACAACGATAGCCTTTGATATATCAGTGTCATCCAACGATTAATCAGGTTTAACAGCGACAACATTGCTCTTGTCGGCTACTTCGAAGCTGCGAAAAGTGGTTACGGACGAGAGAGAAATGATTATCCCGATGACGATAAGACATGAATAATTGCGTCGAAAGCAGCTGCCCATGAAAATACGAATTCGGCAAATCCGCTTTATTAGCGCTCGACTGACCTGATCTACTTACGGACAATCGTTAATGTTGAGGACGAAATAATCGACGATAGAGGATTGTCAAATTGGAAAATCACGAGCACGAACTTGACGAAAACTCTTAAAATTGCTCTTTAATTTTGTCAACTAATGCTAGCAAATTAAAAATGCAGATAAAATACACGAATCACGCAACTATAATTTACCATTCAAAGCCAACAATTATTGCCAACGGTTATTAATTAAAATTGAATATAATATTATCAAAAATTTATGTCGCTATTAATGTCACTTTACACACTATTTTACAATGTAAACTTTAATTTCAATAGATTTCTATCATAATTCAATCATATATTGATTAACTAAATGACTTTACGAGATATAAAATATGATATATACTCGCGTGAATGTATGCGTAATAAATTTAATCGAGAACTAATGATTGAAGATATAAATCTAATCGATATTACAAAATCATTTCAGTCGAGACTAATGAACAGACAATTCAATTTCTTTCATTAGTGACGTCGATTGCGGACTTTTCAGTAAATGCCAAAATTGATTTTAAATCGATATCAATCGATGTTCAAACTGAACAATACTGCTTCCAGGCAGATACGTGATTTGCATAATGTACACGATTTTTCATCGCCCGCGACATATTTATAGGCCTTTTCCATCCATTTAGGCAAAACACTTAGGTCAGTATTTGGAATAATTTTCTCCGGCAGGTATGGGATGATAAGAATCGCAGGAGGGATAAATATGCAGCATAATAGGCTTTTTGCTCGGCCTATATCGTTATGGAAGATCGGCGAAACGATCTTTTTCACGAAAGCTCGTTTTATCGTCAAGCTGTATGCTATCGAGATCCGATATCGCGATATGAAAATATCGTAATCGCCTTCGGGAGAATTAAATTTGCGTTTCAATGAGCGGCTTCGGGAAATTTAATTAATTAAACTTTATTCAATGGAATACAATTAAAGTCTGACGTCTGAGTGCATGAATATTACATATGCGTCAGTTACTTGTCTATGTAAGTCGAGGTTAATGAATCAATAATAAAGATAAATAAAATACGTGAAAGAAATTATTTCACATGCCGGGAATGTCGCCGTTAAATTATGCACGTTTCTTTAGACAAGGACCAAAAGTTGGCGCGTCTTAGTAATTTGCATAAAACTGTGCACGTGTTTGCGCAAAGGCCGATTGTATTTTGCGAATTATGTAAATCGTGCACCGGTAACGCGAGTAGTCGTTAAGATCCGGAGAACATGACGCACGTTAATATAAAATCAATTACGATTTGCCCAATATCTGACAACGCAGGAGGTGCCACAGATGGGAAAAAGTAGTATCCGCGTATCATTTCCGCAATATTCCTTTCTGCAATATACACACGTTATGTTGTATTCTTATCAATGCAGTTAGATGTATCAATAAGTATCTCGGCGTCTATATTTTCCGCAATATAGACGTAATTTAAATCAAAATTCTTTACCTTATTGCGTAAATTAAATCAATTTTTTAGTTGTTTGTTTTGTCTCTCAATGATTACTGTTTAATCCCAATCGGATATGATCATCATATTACAGAATATATTATATAATATGATTTAATCTAAATATAAGTTAGAGGAATGCTTCAATGGAATAATTTCGCTTCAGCGTGAGAAGAAATTTTTCTCGTTTGCTCTCGTTGAAAATTGAATAATTGCAAAATAACAGTAACGCAATATAACGTAAATGAAATAGCGATACGGAAATACGGAGTTTCCGGGAAACGCTCCGATAGTTTTGAGCTATCACGCTTGTTAATCTATCGTTTATCTTGTAAAGTAATAGCATTATTCGACATCGTGCATCGAATTCGCCGATCTTTTTCGTTGATTAACGCGAACGCATTTTGCAGCGCATCTACGGATATTCGATATTATCGATTGTGCTTGCGGTAAATTGCAATTATTACTACGAGATCGCTTTGGGCGAAAATTAATGGTCTCGTTACGAAAAACTAAAAAAGGATGTCTTAATGTCTTTAATGTCTGGCTGAATAATTTCATTTTTGTTTAATTAAACTGCATTTTAAAAGTGATTTCCATTAATAATGTTATTATAACAGATATCTGATGACAGAATTATTTTCCCAGTTTCAGTTTTTTATTTATATATGCAAATAACATTCATATAATATCGATTTCTACCGTAATATAATAAACCGTAATATAAATATAAATGGAAGAGAAATAAGATATAACAAACGTATAATAATTTTAATATGTATCTAAATAATAATTGTGCATTTTAATTATCGCTTTATTTTCTTTCGTCATACTATATTATTTACGAAAATATTAATTCCGCGAAAAATATTATATTATTCGAGACACGAATGTATTATTCGTTGGTCTGCTAAAAATCCTTGCTTGAAGAATGACCTAATTAAGAATATGAAGAAAGAATAAAGAAAATAAAAAGAATAACAAGAGTTTCCAGGTTAGCCGAAAAAATCTCCTCCCTATTACGGTTGCGAGATTTATTGCCGACGAAAATGAGAGTTCGATGACGTTTTCAGCTAAAGAGGAAATTTCACGAAAGTACGAAACTGGAACGCGAAGATAGGTAATTAAAAAATCGATCTCGGTTATCGTTTTCGCCAATACTGCAGAAGAGCTGATAAGGACCGTCGTCGAAGGCAAGAAAAGCACATATAAAGAATTGAAAAAGATCGGGCGAGTGACAGCAGGTAAGCAAAAACGTGAAAGAGAACATACACTTAGGCCAATAAATATGTATCATAATGATATTGGAAATTTTAAATCGAATCAACAAAAAAAAACGAAACGTAATTGTTGATATAATCGAAAGTAAAACTAATTTTCGATGTTTGAGTCATCATTAAACGCGCATATAATAATAACGAGATTAATTAAGACAATCGCATGGACACGACAGATCAAAAAGTAAAAAATCGAAAAGGATGCAAATTAAAAAGAAAACGGAAATATAAATGAACGACGAGTTACGCTTATATGACGTAATACATTTCCCCGACGAGTCGCGCATTCTAATCTGAACTTCGCGCGAAGAATAATTAAAGACTCACATTACAGACTCATGTAAGAAAAAATTGATTCGGTAAACGAATCCTATTATATGCGGCTGAAACGATAAATGATTTATGACATACGACGATGCGCGCGACGTGTGAGATACGTCCTGCATTTGAATTGCAAATTCTAGATATGTGGTTATACGCGACAGATCAGAGCTGGAACTTGTTGTACCGAGAGTGTCCCATCGCGTTTCCCATCAACGGCGCATCCGGAAACAATCTAAAATCTTTAAAGACGAGATCGCCCGCGCTATTCGTTACGCGCTCGCCATTCATTTGGTTTCAGGAATATCACACTCATGTACGATCAGATTTCGTTACCATCGACGCATCATCGGATGCGACCTTGTTCGTCGGCCGATCGGATGAAACGGGATTTCTTGCGCAAATGGTAACAAATCGACTGGTTATTTCGGTTTTTACTTTTCCCTCTCATCATTCTTTTTTCTTTTTTTTTTCATATGCCGAAATATACCGAACGCACGTGTCAAACGCGCGTACATGCGTGTGTATGCGTGCACACATAGAACCCATACGTGAAATCGGATTTAGCATACGAAATAAGCGATTTCCGAAATGATTGTAGCTATGATCATAGTTATTCGTAGCACGACACGTGTATTCGATGGCGCATTTGCCTCAAAACTCGATCACTCCTCGTATTGCGCGAGAGTTGCGCGCAACAATACTACAGGTTATCGATAAATTCGCAATAATTACGAGAACGAGACGAGCCGGAATCCCGTCCGCTAATCGTATCGATCTGCTACAACGGATTAACTCGGTAATCCTTCCGCTTTTAATAGATTGTAACTAACACACGCCGACGCAGATTATAATAATTCCCATGAGATTATGATGATAATTCTGATTCATATTTCTTCATAATTAATACGTAACATTTATTCTCTTCCGCGATTTAATTAATTTCATCGTGGATACGCGGGAAGATAATCGCAGTCTCTCTGTGTTACTCTGTGTGGCGCACAATTGCTTTGTAAAAATGTTAGAATATTCTCAAGCCTGGATTGTAGAAATTTAAATGTCAACTTCTGAACATTGAAACTCCAGCATTAAGTCGGACGAAAGATCCATCGCGGCATGCCACGAATGCACGCGCAATAATCCAAGATGCGTCATATTAATGTTTCAACGAAATTCATATCCATTCGGATGCATGTAAATGCTACGTTTTCCTATAAGAGGTAACATTATTTCCTTAGAGAACAAATTCCAACAGACTATATACGATGCTACGTCTTTTGGCATCACAGAAAAGCATTCGTAACCATACTTTTGTCTCTTGAAATTGAAGAGCTTAATGTTAAGAGCTAAATCTCGAATTAAATTCTCGCTGAAAGAAAGTCTACCAAGTCTCTCTCTATTAAAATTCAAGCTATCTGAAAAATGAATCTTTGTTCAGCGAGAATGCTAAACAAGCATATAAGTTCCTCGTTTTCCCTCCCATCTCATGAACAATAATGGAATTAACTATAAAAGAAAAAAGATTATTTTTAAGCATTGGCGTAAAAAAAAATTTTCATCGTAATGATACAGCTAAGTGACATTGGCAAGATTGAAAATACAAGACTCCATCAGCTGGTAATCAAGTTTCGTGAAGTAATGATTCGAAGAGACTTCTGTCTTTCATCAGACGGGGAACAAAATCCATCATTTGCTCGCGTGATGTGGAACAGTATCAAAAGAGTGAGAAAGAAAGAGTGGGCTTGAGACTTGTCGATTCTTAGCAATTAGACATGAGAAAAACGAAGTATCTCCTTCATCACACAATTTCGTATAAAATCTCGTGTAAAATTCCTTTCTTTTAAAATGTCATCCTTCCACACATTATCGTCTGACAGACGGCGTGCGAGATCTATATCCGAAGTATAGGAAAAATGCAACGACCATGCGGCATTGAAATCTCCCGGAAACTGCACATGTACTAACCAGATATGGTCCTTGGAAAATTTAGAGCTACGTGTTAATTCGCAGATGCGAACGAAAGGGCCGAAAGAGTGGGTATTGAAAATCTCATCGCGTAAAGATTCAATGGACTCGCAACAAATTCATTGGACCACTAAGAAAAATATAAAAAGAAAACTGATCCCGCGGTCTTTTTTATCATCGTGTCTCCTCCAGGCTGATCCTGATCTGATTTTTCTAATAATCGCTTTCACATGCAGATCGGTAACGTAAACAACGACAAGGTTGACGCTACGAAGTGATCGTTCCACTGCGGAGTGCGATGAAAAATAGAGGGAATCACGCGAATCGTGACTAGCATGTTGAATCGCTCCTCTGCTTCTTCGACTATAATGCGACCGTACGTTCTTGTCAGCGACATATTCACTTTAGTCAAGACCTGGGATCTTGCCGTTGACAATAGTTTATGGGGCCGCGCGATGTTTCCTCCCGCTGTCGGGACGGACGTCGTCGTTGTCGTCACCGTCGTCGTCGTTGTCGCCGTCGCCGTCGTTGTCGTCCTCGGCTCATTGTTCGCGGCAGTGCACCGAACACCGTAAACGCACAGACGTAAAACCGGCCTAGGATTTACGAGGACGAGCTTGTATGCGCGCGAGCTCGCGGCAATCATCGCCCTGCCGCGATATTACTCGACGTCGGCATTTATCCTCGGTGTCGCGCGCTACGCGGCCCAGTGATCTATGTACATGCTGGTTCCAGTATTCCTAAGCCAGGCAATAGGAAATACGCGATTTTTCAATGTCATATTGATAAAATGTGATCCGTTCTGAGTAATATGAAGTATTAGAGTAGTAATACTGGAATCCACGGATCGTCTGTGATTATTTGTATTTACGGACTCTTCGAGCAAGTCATTGCTTCTCGAGTAGAAATCACTGGGCACTGATAGTCTTGAGTTATGGTGTTCAAGAACATCGCGCGTTAAATTTCATTGGTGCATGAATGAAATACGAGACCTCGTATCTTACAAACGTTGAAAGGGGAATTAGAGAAAAAAGATAATAAAATGATTTAGAAATAATTTTTTTATATGCGAAAAACTTTTTCTCATTGCACATTGTCTGACCATGAGTGCGCAACCGTCTTTTCACTGAACGTGTGTCTGAACTATGAACGCGTATCTGTCATTTTTTATATTTCTGCGTCTTTTGCACATCTCTGAGTGCACGAGAGTGAGTCCGTCTTTTTTCACTGTGTATGTCTGACCACGAGCACGCGCCTGCCTTCTTCCACTTCGCGTGTCTGACTACGAGCGCACATCTCTCTTTTTCCACTGAGCGTGAATGGGTGCTCGTCTTTTTCTACTGCACATATGACTGACTATGAGCGCGCAACTGTCTTTTTCTACTTAACATGTCCGACCACGAGCACGCGTCTTTTTCCATTGCATATGTTTGACCAAAAGCACTTGAAAGCTCTTGCGAGCAAGCATTGATAATCAAGTATCAGCTCTCAGCGCATTTATACAGCGAGCTATAATAACTACTCTGCTGGTCGCGCGGTCGTGTTTAAACGCTACGATGAGAACCATCGTACTGTAGTTAACAATCGCCGTTTATTTCCAATCCTGACTTATGCTAGGATTGTCTTAATATAATTTCATAAATGGCACTGAGCAACTGCACATCCGCGCGATACCCGCTCCGAACGAAACTTTTTATAAAACTACCGGATGCGAAAGTACGCTTCTGGTAAGTTCGACTTTCTGGATTGCTTTAGCTTTTTCACTGTCGTATCTCCTTTTACTCGGTCCATTTAGCAATATTCTCGCAACGATGATCCTCATGGAGCAGTTTCGCGAACAACTTTCAGCGCAAGGAAGGAAAAAAACGCGGCTTCCGGTCTTTTGCTATAAAGAGTAGAAATTATGACAGATTTCTCACGTCAATTGTCGCGCTATTTCAAATCTTTTTGATTTATTGCTGGAATAAAATGTGCGAAATAGAAACACGGGTGTAATACGTATTTCTGATAAGCGCTTAGTTACACCGAGGGGACCCTTATATTTCGAATAGCGAGTTGTAGCTTGCAATTTTAAGCACGTACCAGCTGAACCGGTACGTTCACTACGCAAAATCCATTTTAACTAGAACGCAAATGCTTTCTCATGTTAAAATCCGGCATGTCGAATCTCGCTTTATTTATAATAAAATAAATTACTTTTCGGTATACTCTATTATTATAAACTTCCAATCTTTTATTTATTTATTTATTTTATTAAATATGCTGATAATACACTCATCAAAAGATCTTCTGTAAAAATGATCTGATTATCAGTATTATCAGTTAAAAAACGATTTTTTTAAAGTCTTTCTCGATGAGTTATTTATTCATTAAATATTAGAGCGATGCTTTGTACGAGAAAGTTTCGATAGGATTAAATGAATTATTCCGCGCCTGGTTTTTTCCGTTGGTGATTCGATTGTCGCGAAAGTTTCATTTACAAACTTTAGCTGGGGAGGTCAAACAGTTGCAACGCAGAACCAAGCCTGGCTGCCGGAAACTACATGTTCGCCTTTTTATATGACTGATAAGCCTTGCGAGACCCACCTGCAACATAAGGAAAAGATAGATTCGTTAGTCTGGTGAATATAAACATCGCGGTAAATTTTATTTAATATTTAATTTAATTTAATTTTAATTTTATTTAACCTAGCAGTTAATTTTACTGTTCAGTCAAATGTTATGCCATTTCGTTAGATTAGATTTAATCGGATTGACGGATTTAACCGAATGACGCAATCAGATACTTTGCGGATATTCCTAGTTGAAGCTTGAACACATTGATGAGGAGATTAAGAGATACGCTTGATTATTGCATTATGCTGCATGTCAGTTCGCGTGAAATGGCAATCCAATTTTTGAATACATCGCATTCGATTAATGCAGAATCAATTTATCCCAATCGCGGCATTCTGTTTATTGTCAGCTCGATTGTCACGCGACTCGCTTCAACGCGAATTCGACAATTCTACTGCGGCCAATCAAGTTCTGCGGATCTTTTTCTCTCACTTGCGCGAAATTTCATCTGGCATATTAGATTGTCGTGGACATGGCTGGAATTAACTCGCCGCGGCGTTTGCTCGGCAATGCAAAGATAACAAATTCCAATTAAACGCACCAGCGTGTTTTCTGAATGTTAATTTTTGAGCTTCCGGCTTTGAGCTTCTGCGCCACTTAGTGCCCAATGCTGCGCGGCCATCGCGTAATGTACACTCGTTAAATATTCAACAAAAGCTTCTCTCTTATAATGACTGTAAAAGCCGAAGCACTCTGCGCTTCGATCTTCAAGATAAACGTCTCCTTAAAATGTGCCGCTTTAAATATATATCCTTCTCTCTCCTTTTGTCTTTCACGCCTTTCTATTTTCTCGTTGTTTCAATGACGACTCGAGTTTTTCTTTTGTCGATTGTAATTACGTCGCGACAGATCACGAACAAATAAACGTTACTGTTTTACAAGAACTGCGTGTTTACTTGCACTTTATATTAAACGTGCTCGGACAAATATTGTCCTGCTTTGAATATTTATGAGAATGCAAGGATCCCTCTGTGGGTTTTATTCGCGTTACATTTAGGAAGGACGCTGGAATATTTTACGTTCCTCGCGATGCTATATTCGTCTATTTGCTCGTTGAACGCGCGGGATGTAATAAAAAAATAGCTCTTGTTTTCATGCTTCCTGTTATTTTTCAATATCGTGATGCCGACGATTTGTTCCCGCGTTGTTAATAGACTTCAATTAGCATACACGTGTATGTAATTTGCACGTATGCTAGAGTGAGCTTTAATTAAATTTTAAAAAGGCAAATAAAGCACATAAATGGACGTATTATGTAATAAAGGTGCGCGGTGCGCTAAAACATTGAAATCTGTGCTATTATTTCATGATTATGAATTATACAAAATTGCCGCGCAGATATTTCTAGAGCTGCGATATTAATTAACTATATCGCGCATGGTGCAAGCGAACAGACCTGTATGCGATTTCATCAAAAATATATAATATTTCACTCAAAGGCAGTAGCAGCACGTGTACATGTCGAATAAATTTGCTTTGCGCGTGCGAATCGAGATTAAATAAACGCGTGCGTGCGCGCGGGCGCGCATCGATTGAAAGAATAAATATGATCGCGCAATAAGCGCGACTACGAAATGATACCAAGCAATTATGCAATTCGCGTTAATAAATAATCAACTAGATGCAGGGGGCCACGCGGCAATTTATGGAATAGATAATTTCGGGATCCGCCTGCAAGTTATTACGCTCTCATTAGCGTCGCGTGCAAGCTGCTCGCGCTCGCATTTCGCTGATTAACAGTCGTCGGCGTCGTATCCATTGGCAATGGCCGTGATTAGTCGCGATTCATTTCCATAACGTCGATAACGACTGCGTGCACAGATGAGTACCGATCTTCTCAGCTTCGCATCGCTTCAATGTCACATAACGGATAAATATCCGAGAAACGATAACAACATGTGAATGATTAATCGCAGCTGAACGAAAGTAAATTATATTCGGCGAATAAAATCTCGCCATTCTGGACAAGCAGAAGCAATAATTCTTTCCAAAAGCAAACTGAAAAGTGTTAGTTATCGCGAATTACCAGTGCAAACTCTTTCTGGTTTGGCTATTAATCGAGTTAATCGAGAGAATTGTGATAATTAGTTAGTTCATTCATTAAGCACGATTCGATCTGGCCGCTATTCGACAACCATAAAGTTCTTACAGATTAACTATGCGTAATAAAAGCTAAATTAATCGCAATAATAATAATAATGATATTATTATTGTTGCTATATAATATAACCAGGTTAAGAGAAAGTAAAGAACCCCAGTTTCGATCCGTTCCAAGCGTTATAGAGTAGCGACACTAATTAAGCGACACTAATTTAGATAGCGCTTTTACTGCAGTTGCTAATCGCCGATTGTAAATATCGTAATTTGCCGGCGCTTGCTGCGAGGTGCAGAAACATCCTCTTTCGCTGCAATAAAATGACTCTTAATTTATCGCACAAGATTATAGCTACATATTATAGTAATAAAGTGATCAACATTTAATCGGTTATTCTATTATTCAATAAACTGAAGAAATCGCTTGCAGTTTGTTGACAGTGATAGTCTCCTGGTTTCTTATTAATTGCATTTCTCTGTGTAAATCTGTGTAAATAATAGTTATTGAGCCAATTTTAATCGTTTATTGTCTTTCCGGATCGACCTCTCGGTCCTCGGTACAAGCACAACAACTTGAAATTACCTTAATCAAAGTGACAGCTGTACGCAAAGTTGTACCGAGCATTACAGATGATACTTTAAATGAACCGTTTCACGTTAAGCGTCAAAATGAATAATTTCATTAAAATACGTAAATATTTTTCATCGCGTCCTCCGCTCGTATACGCGATATAATATCGCGGGAAATATCTCGGCTGAAAAATGGGAAAGAGAGAACCGGATACGAGGCGGCTTTTAATATAATAATGCACTTATTGCGTTAATAACAGTCAGAAGAGCGTAAGACGAAAGTGCTCCAATGTCGGTAGGAATTGCGGGCCACCCAGCCCTTCGCGAAATGATACGGATCCGGATCCGTTAATTTCGGTCCACGAAATTTCACGGAATTCCAACTCAAACAAACTTTGACACGAGACTTCCATTTCGCGCGCAGTCACGGCGCTATATTACCCTCGCTACCCGAAAGTAATAACGCCACGTCCGGAATTTTGCTGTTGCAACGCGCAAGCGACGCGCCATCACGTTATCCGCGAGAGATCGCGTCAACCTGTCCCCATCCGTTAAACGTATTATGTCATCGCCTGTATCGGTTTCTCCGCGTATACAAATTATTTATTTTCGGCGGTTTCTACCGTCATAATTAACGCGGGGCAGTTGCAGTTTGCGCGATGCATTAATTCGAGTGCAGTCGTGCTCGAGAGTATCGCACCGTCCGAGTTAATAATCTCGATACGCTTGAGGCGACAAAGAAATTCCGCACGCGAGTTAGCGATACAACCGCAAGCCAGAAGCTCGCTGAGAGATATTCCGCGTATTTTCCACCGTAATTATTATATCGCGAATGTCGACTGGCATCCGACGACAAAGGATCTCTCGTATTGTCCCGCCATTGTACGGCGGTACTGATTAATCGACATCACCGTGCCATCGGCGTTATTACATCGTATTACGTTATTACGCTCCGCGTCTACTGTTGCGCACATCAAATGGCTCGAAAATTCAGCACGGTCCTTCACAAAAGGGGCCTTGCCCCGCACACACACGAACACACACGTGCGACAATCGCACGCAGTTGTTACGCATCGCGTAGAAGTGAAAATCAACCCCATGGCTCCACCTTCATCGGATGCTTTGCCTCCACGCCCGGCGTGCCGGCATTGTTCTTACAGTCAGCCGTTATAATACGTTAGAGCACGGCAAATTCGCAATAGGACGAATGCTGGGGTAGTGTGGTACCGCAACCCGTAATGATAACAGGGGTGCGTTAATGCGGGTCCGACAGTAACAAAAATGCGAAGGGCGGCCCTTCCGACCTTTTCTTTGCTGCGCTCCCTCGCTCCGTTCTTCCGTTGGTTTCAGTAAATGGGATTTCAGGCAGGAAAGCCCGGGAAAACTGGCTCGCTCCGTGCCTTCAGTCAATATATGGTTTCTCGTTCACGGATACAGTTCACGAGAGCTCTTTTTCGTTTCTCGGTATAATTAAAGATTTTAGATAAAATGTTAAATAGTCGAATGGCGAGCTCGAGCATTAGCAGAAATAATCTTGTTTTCTAGGTAACGCGTCTTCTCGGCCATTAATTGCATTTTGTTTCCTCCTTTGTTTCATTACTTCTCAAATTGCTTCGTCGTTTTATTCGCAGTATTTCATATTTCGTTTTCATTGCACTTTAGCGCACATTCGTTACATCTTATTTAAATTATCGAAGAGCGCAAACAGCATCGTTTATTCTTGAACGGTCTGTTTATCGCGGAGCAATTGTTCTTTCGCCGACGAAATTTTCAACTTCCGTAATTAAATGGTTAATCGACTCATCGATGATTACATAGGAGCGCGAAATAGAACTATTCGAATCTATGATGCGCATGTATCATTGCAGTTAAAACTAAACGATAGAGGATCATAAAGCGACTTTCCTCGAAATATTTCACGCAGCTAATTTCAAGTAACAGGAAATCTGCTCTATAATTACAAGTCATTTGATTGTAAAACTTTATATCACGTTTCTTCCTCAACTGCTTCAGCTACTTTGAGCAACGTTTAAAAACTTCTCATCCGGAAAATGATGATGCGATACTCAAATGTTACATTTTCAGGAGTTTCTCGTAACGCTTTTTCCGATGCTTTAATTTATAACAATGCGTCTGAAATCCGCATGTTTTTGTTTGAATATTTAAATTGCACTCATGTAATCGAATAACATTACAATGGCAGCATATTTTTAATTAATACATTTATAAATAACAATAATTTATACACTTATTAATTATCATCTTTATTTAAGAGATTATGATCTTGTAGAAAAATATTATCATATTTCCGAGAAACTTTTCAGACCTACATAAAGATCTTGTAGTAATTTCAAGGAAAAATTTCAATTGATCCCTATTGCTCGAGTCAACGCGCGGAGAGCAATCGTAATAATTTCTATTAGAAATTAACTTTTATATGCCACACTTTTCAGTGTGTACTCATAAATAAAATATCAAGATTACGAAACCAGGAAAGCATCACAACAGGCTTCGAGAGATGTTACTTTTCATTTTGCTAAAAATTCGCTCAAGCACGGCAGTTCGAACAAAGAATCTGCTTCTTTTTCCACCGGGGGTTTCCATCAAATTTTTTCAACAAAAAGACCAAAATATTTTATAGACTTTTATGTTGTTGTGGTCAGCATGGACAGAATTTCATGGCGAATAATAAAATATCACCACGTTTCACTATATTTCTATATAAAAACTCGTATTTTTGTCGCATGAAAGCTGCATTCTACGGAATTAGTTATGTAAATAAACGATTACATAAGTATAAAATAAAGTAATCCGATGAAAAGCTGATGTTAACGTTGTTTTTGTCGTTTCATCGTTAATATTTCAATATGACGACGAAAATTTTATTCGTTGTTGTTCAAGGCGCGAGATGCGTTAGTGCATGCATTAAATGCACTAAATTGAGGAAATGAGCAAAGAAAAAGGAGAGAATCAATGAAAAATCAGAGATTTTTCTAGACTCGTTAAAAATAGTCGTTGCGTTAGTGTGCTAATTTGCAAGATCATCTGCGTTTTCCGGAAGCTTTTGGAAAACTTTACTTCCCAGTAGTTTAAAACTTTATCATGGTCGCAACTTTTCCCATTTTATTAGAGAGCCCTTTTATCAAGTTAATAGCGTCTCAAAGCTCGTTGATGGAGAGAATCTGCTGCTAGGTTGCTTAATTCTAATTCTTTTCGAGAAAAACAACAACTTACGTTGAAGCTGAAGGAAAGATTCTTGTCATAAATCCGATCTTGTGCAGACATTTTAGAAAGTAACAGAAAGAGAAACACATGAATTTTCTTCAGTACACTTAGTGCTCATCTAATTTTACTCATGTCTGGATCGACATAAAAACATCTAATCAAATGTGAAATAAAACAGAATAGCTTTACGCGGTCTGTCAAACGGCAATGTTGTTCAAATGCCAATGCCAATATGATTACAGTCGTTTTTCGCGTTCAATCGTGTCAGCGGAGCGTTAAAATGCTGAGTTGACAGCATCTGACCCGAGCTTCCGTAACAACTTAAACTTTGACACATAATGATTTATGATAACAGTGAACCATGTTTCATTCGTATCGCGTTACGCCTTGTGGTCCATGCGATGCATCATTCTTCGTCGCTGCTGGCGCAGAAATTTGTAAGGTGGACATGGCGCATTTGCATTACGTTCGTAATGCTACCAAAAGACGCAGAATATCAAAAGCAAAAATGCGAAAATATGGATTTAAATAAAAATCGTAATCTTGAGACGTGCGTAATAAGGGAGACTTTCTTCCTCGCAATTTATTTCGAAAAAAGAAAAAAAGAAGAAATTATCAACAGTATTCCCGAGAGTCATAAAAACAATATTTCTCTCACGGTTTTCTCTCGACCTGCTCTCTTCTCTCTTTCTTTCTCTCTCTCTCTCTCTCTCTCTCTCTCTCTCTCTCTCTCTCTCTCTCTCTCTCTCTCTCTCTCTCTCTCTCTCTCT
>JAHMML010000011.1:1518253-1534360 GCA_020341155.1 Eciton burchellii
CTCTCTCTCTCTCTCTCTCTCTCTCTCTCTCTCTCTCTCTCTCTCTCTCTCTCTCTCTCTCTCTCTCTCTCTCTCTCTCCCTCTCCCTCTATGTGTTTCCTACAATTTCGATATCTTGCAATTTCGACATCTTGCAACAATGTAGGCAAATTGCCGCGATAGCTAGTTAGCTTTACCGTGCGACGCTCCGTAATATCGGCCACGTTATGAGGGCATTGGATACCTGGCGTATAGATGTCTCATAAAACCCGCTTTTTAATATCACATTATCGCGCAACGCGCGCTCGATAAACACTCGACCGAGAAAGAGTCCACTTCGAATCGGCTAAGGACGATGGCTCCGCTGTTAAAGCTTGATACTTAATGAGCGCCTCTACATAACAGCCGATAATGTGATCGCGATAAATAATACTGAAAGCTTCGACATATATTGGCACAATGTAATGAACGTCGATGCGATCGAAGCGTCAAAATATGTCACATGCGATGTGCACTAAAATATAACTATATGGCTTCTCTTATCCACTCGAAAGATTATCACAAGACTGCGGAAAGATCGATCGCGTCACATCACGCGAAGTTCCGGTAAACCAACGAATCGGTCCATTGAAAATTTCCCGACGAATTCGTGGCGATTTTGAATGAATTCGTTTCTATTTTCCAATTTACTGCAATCCACGATCCGCATTTGCGTCTCGCCATTAATGCTCAACTTTATATCTGTAACAACAGATTTTCTGATGCAGACGAGCAGCGAACGGGTTATTGCCGATTTATCAATTGGATTCGAATCCCTTCCATTAAAGCGCCATCGTAAAAGCGGACGTTCGTTTAGTCGAATTGATTGCAACGCCCGATTGATACATCGAATGTTTCCATAGCGTTCGGTCATAGGAACGAAGAGAACAGAAGAGCAGCGTAAAATTCATTTAGGCGATATAAAGGGATATTACATAATGTACAGTTAATATTTATTACTTGCAATTTCGCCGAATTTTCCCTAACGGAGATCTAAATTGATTGACGCGCGACAATATGACGACGACACGCAGGTAATATCGATACAGCAGTACACAAATTTCAAGCCAGATAGATTAAATGAATCCAGGTTTAAATAAACAAATAATTCTAAGTAAATTTCTCTGCGTATTACACGCTGAAATATCTGTGCGTATGAGCGACTTCTCATTCTAATTGCCACGTCTGTCAACTTGTTTATATGCGACAACAGCTGCCGCGCCGAATGCTCGTGCCGTCGAAACTTTGGCGGTAAGTAACGCGAGTATACCAAGTGTCAGACGCAATTACGTGCGATAGTTGCGAGTATCAGTCCGTAATTGCCGAAAGCCTTCTCCGCTCGCGATAACCTGTTGGGCTTCGATTATAGGTCTCGTATCGTTATAGTCGTAAAGCGAGTTGTTTGATTTCGCGCAAGAGTGCGAAATCATACATAGACTGCTTCATTCTGGATAAAATAGAAAAATTTGACATCGGAAGAGAAAGAAATAGAAAAGAACGCATTCAGGATGATGGCAGTCTTGAACGTTACGAGAATCATTTATGTTTCTAATCGAGTTGTAATCGAGAAATATCAAATATAACCGAAATACGCGGATGTGAATCAGTTTCCGTGCTGTTTTCACATTATTGTTAGTTCATTTCTTGATCATCAGATGCAGTGACAATGATGAAAAATTAATAATCCGCAACGAAGGTACAGCAATGCCATTCAGCTTAATTCTCAGATTAATTTCTTGTGTTGCCAATCTCGAAGGACCTTTCTTTCGCGAGAGATTTCTTCGATGCATTTGGCAAATATCGAAATCTGGAATAGTACGCACGGACGCGAAGCTGAAGGAAAACTGAAGGAGTCTTTATTGGAACGTTAATTGGGACTAAGTACGTGTTCCCAATGAGCTCATCGAAAGAACAATAAATGTCAGCGATTCTTCGGTTTGAGTGACGTCTTTAATATTGCCCACCAGGATCGCATTATTGGAGTTGAAAAGGCAATTAACCCGTCGCGTGATATCCGCATTCATAGAAAACACTGTGCGAAAGAATACGCGCGGATGCGCGCAAAAAAAAAACGCGCTCGTTCCTCATCCCTTCAATACAAGCATTATTATGATTATCATGGAACACGATAAAGTAATACGTGTATCTGATAACTGTAATTAAGCAATTTCAATATTGTCACGATTTGTATCTTGCGATTACATTTCGTTTAATGCTGTGTTGTGACGAGATCACATAAAAGCGCGTTGCTTGTCTTTCGCCAATTACTCATGAGAGCGCTTTTTATAAATAGCGGATAAGAACATTCAGCAATTTGCAAATGCAAAGTGCTCTGTTATATTTACGATAACAGTATATTCCTCGAAAACAGATTTGATCATTTTTATATTAATAGAAATAATATAGGAATAATAATATGTTTGCTCGAAATGATACCAATAAACGCTGTTGCGCAATAATCAAATTTTGAGGCAAACTAGCGTATGATACGCGCCAACAAAGCGCGTATTGTTCATTAATATCGTCGTTCTCCAAACTCTAAGACGAATCCGTACAAGCGTACAGAACGGAGTCGATTATCCGCTTAAGTTTACGGAAAGTCCCTCGCACAATTAAGCTTGACGTTTTTATCCCATACTTGCCGGATTATCCGGGCTTGTACACGTCGGACCTGCCCATTATCATTTCAGAACGAGCTTCTTTCGCCGAGAGCTTGCCGTTTATGAATCTTACATAATGGCATGTCGAAAGATACGCGTCAATTTTTGTCCGGAACATTCGGAAACGAGAGTTTTCACCATAGTGCGAACTATCTCCAGAAACGACGAAACTTTCTCGTAATGCGGGAACAAGGATGAATTTCCACAGGAACCTTCACCCTTTTCCCACCACGGAAGTTGTTATCGGTGCGGTGTGTGCACGCCCGGCGAACGGGCGGTCGTGGCGGCTACTTCCGGCAGAGGAAGCAGAGGAAGTCGACTACCTCGTTGGCAAACTTGCCGGGCTACCTATCTATCCGGAGTGCCCGCATTTTCTACGTGGCAATGTGCATATCCATTCCTGGCTCGTCATCTTGCATCCCGCGCGCGAAGTTATCTCGCGAGGATGCGAAACCAGCGGGTGGTACCTGGAACTTGGATTCAGCACCACTTCTGCGGATTGTCATGCTGGTTACAAATGTTACCAGGGGATGTCGACTAAATCGCTTCGATGTAAAGAACTCGACAGCCGGGCCACGAGATTCCGAGGGAATCCCGCGCAGTCGAAGTTCCAGGGAATTCGCAAATCTAATTTTCATTGTTTCTAGTCTCCGTCGAAGGTTCTTTCATTTAAGAAAGAAGAAGTACCAGCATTACGACAAGAGGGTTCTCTTGTTCCTGCCTCTACGTTTTCTAAATTTTTCCTCTACGTTCGTTTCTTCTCTATCAAATAATATATAGATGACTCACAAATAACATGTTGAAACGTAAAACCTGATTCACAATCACAAGACCTAACGTGACAGAATTTTCAGGCAAAATTATCCGCAGAACATTTTTTCAGGAAGTAAAGTTTAAGTTTATAAAAATAAAATGAAAAATAGTGACTGATTCAATTCAAGCTTTGATCAACTTTTCTCGTTTATTAATTAATTTTTTAAATTAATTCATCTGTGTACAAAACGGCATATAATATCAAATTTAATACGCTGATGTTATGCGTAATTATTTATCAGTTCATGTGATAGATCCAGAACGATTGATAAAGTAGCTAATTACTGCTCGCAATTAATAATTGCGTTATTGCGTATAGCGATATTCGCAAGCACCTCGCAGTTTGCATTTGAAGCGGAGATGACTCCGCCCGGTTTTTTATTACTCGACTCTGACGTCGACTTGCTTCTGCTAAAGTGGTAAGTAGTGAGGAAAGGTAAACAGAATTAAAGGTGTCTCGCGATGCGGTCTCCGCAAATTAAGTTTCCGCGCTTCTCGCCAACGTTCTACCGCCACGAAATTCGTCGGTGTAAGAGACGTTCGTCTGACCATCTCGTTGCAACGACGTGAGATTTTTCGAACTTCTCGGTATTAACGACACGTACCGCACGTGAATGGAGTACTCTCGGACTTTTCCTTTTCTTTCCCCACGGAGGGGAGCTTCTTACGCCGCAAAAGAACCAAGATGAATCCATTTTAACCCTCTCGCTTCGCATAGCCGCATTTAATCATGAACGGCGCTATTTCCTCGCTCCGTGACACGCGCGCATATTTCTGGAATAATTAGATTCTGCAATGATATTGCATCAGTTCACGAATCTCATATTATGATTCCAGGCACTTGTACTCGATTTCTACGTATAATCGGAACAGGAAAAAGAAATAGAAGAAAGAATAGCACGAGTATCGTTGAAACGGAAATACGTTGCGCGAAGTAATCTCCAATATATCTTTCAAACTGAGAAATTTGATAACTTAATAAGCCAACGATCAAATCTAATAACAATCCGACAATTATGAGGATAATGGAAAAAGTTCTTTATCACTAATTATTCTTATAATTCAACATTTGAAGTTTAAAAGAGTCGCTTACTTAATATCGTGCGAATGTACGGTATAATCGTCGTGTGATTGGACGAATCTTCCGTGATTAACGAACGATGGTCTCTTCTGGTATACGTTTGTTCGCTGAACGTCCGACTGCAACATCATTTAGAGAAGAGAAAGAGAAACGGCGCCATTAGATCTGGCTAACGGCAATGCTTTTGTAGACATTTTGCCACTTGATGAAGTCGTGCGGCATATTTCCAAACGAGCAAAATGCGTGTTCGTTAATATTTCATTGCTATGTGTCTCGCAATGCGAATCTACGCGTTTCCATTACGCAGTCATCAATTACATCATTCTTTTAGTGCTCAATATCGCAACTAATTGGCAATTATTAAGTGTTTGTTGATATTTGCGATAAATCAATGACATAATTCCATAACGGACTTGTTATGATTCTACTTCGCGAGTTGCGTGGCAAACAAACGAGTATTTCGTTTGCAAAACACATGGCGCACTTGATAAATACAATCCTCTCGCGCTCTAACTAATTATGTCATGCAATTGGGGATTTTTGTTACTCTTGATAATATCTAAACAATTCCTTGACAAAGATCGACGGATTAAATTATTACAAAGATAAATACGAATGACATAAGATAATAAAAGCGAAAAATAACTGCATGTACTTAAATCCATAAATTATGGATGTATACAGATCAATCGTGCTATTCTTCTTTCCAGAAATAAAATTAGAGAAATCCAAATTATGCTCTGACATTTACAGAAATATATCTTTAGAGGGATTAAATAACCGCGCAATGCTGCGATCCCGAAGAGAGAGAGATTCGCGGATTTTGCTTTATTTGGCAGATAAAGAACTAGGAACATACGTTACATGGGCACGTGCAGGAACTAATGCGTGTCTTCGAGCAATGTGCCTTTATATCGGAGCGAGTATGCAATCTCTCTCGAGGAGGAATAAGAAATAAGACAAACGATGAGTGAGAGACAGAGAAAGAGAGGCGGGCGAAGCCGTGCCACACATTTAAAAGCGCGACAAGGAATTACTCTCAGGATAGAGAAGAACGAGAGATAATGGCGTCCCCGAGGCTGGCCAAAAGCGACACTTTACTACTCCTGACGACTTTACGGGCCTGTCTCGTATATCTTGGCGGACGATGAATGCGACCATTAATGAATTGAGCCAAGAGTACATTGTGCTGGTTCACGAGGACGGATTTCAGGGAGGAAAAATGGCAACGAGGAAGCAACGTTCTCGACATTTTCCTGCCGGATGCGGACAAAATGCTTCTCGTCCGCAAATTATTGCGCAATAAAGCTATAATGTCGACCGATGCGCGTCGAGTGTCGCGAAAAACGAACCGATTGGCGAACCTTTCGCAGTCCAGCAAGAAAACAATTTACCTCTACGACGGGGATGCATGTAACGCGCCAGATGTTGGGGAATTCACGCGTGAATTTTCATAACGTAAATCGTGCGGCGTCTTCAAGCTTTATTTTCACGCCTTTCAGCATCGATTTGCAAAGAGATCGCATTGTCAACTTTTCTAAAATAAAGAATTTCACTTGTGACCATTCCTCTTTGATTATCTTGGTAACTAAAGAATTTAAATTGAAAGATGTTCTGAGAAAGAAGCGCATCGATATAACTTCATTATCGTTCTTGCAACGCGATCTGAATATCACATCGACAAGTATGCTTCACGCATCGTCAACTTTCGAACTGGCTTTGAGAAAGCACGCAATGGAGACTACGTTAATGATCGCCCTTAAAAGCGGCTCTCGGGAATGTGCAATCGAACTAAGATCATCCTATTGACAAGTTGCCAGCGTGTCGACATTTCTAGGCGCACACACGCGCGCGAGTGCATGTAACGCGTAAATTTGCGGCGCGTTGCGGCGAAACTTCGGTCTGGTTCATCGGCGATGCGATTGTAAACCGTAAATTACCGCACGTTGATACTAAGCAACGTGTACGCGACGTATCGATTGTTATCGGTGATGCCCGCTGCCGATCTGCCTCTGCAGCATGCTTGCGGACGGGAACGAGCGGAAATGCGGAAAAATAAAAAGAGAAGTCGGAGGAAGCCAACATGTGGCGCAAGTTCCACTGGGATATTTCTTCCGACTTTCTTTGTTGCACAGCCGACACGTACGTGTCTCTCAGCCCGACTTCGCTTTTGTGGAAACAATGCGCATGCGTGAATTTTCGAGCTATGAAGCGCTAAGATCCCGGGGCAATATGTCGAAAGCGGGATAGGGTAGCGGGGCCTGCGAGTTTCTTTTCGGGCGATCTTCCTTCATTTGTGCGGGAAACACGGCAGCTGACAAAGGAAAATACGGGAAAGTACTCTGTGGGGGATGCGAGCCTTGGCTCTTAATCGCGCAAAGAAGTAGCTCAGTTGATGTCGGCTTATCCTCGGAATCGATTACGACGATGATTGCTGCAATGTATGGAGAAAAGAATTCATTTAAAACTTTTCTCCATTAAAAGGCACCTATCCATGATGAATGATAATCGTTCATTATAATCTGATTACGTCATAAAATAGATTATCATCATGATAACGCCAATGTACGAGCAATTAATTCGAGAATGATTACCGATCGAAGAAGATTTCATAGAAATTTACAACTGTAATCTCTTTTAATATTCATCAAGCAAATATCAAACGAATCGGAGCATATTATGCTCGTGATTCATCTCGCCAGTTTAATTGCGGCAGTCAGATTTAATAGCACGGCGAAGGGATGAGGGAAGAATCGTTAAACGCGATCCGACGAGTTCCTATTTCGCCGTCGCGGGTTCACTCGCGTAATCATTATACGTCGACAGAAGGTAACGCCTAAGGGAGCCCATTACCGCTTCCATAAATTGCGGAACAGACTTCTAAATGTAATCTTAAACAACGAATATAAAACAGCCTTTAACCGGAACGGAGGCGAGATATTCTAACGAAAGATATTATGACTTGTCACTCACATCACTCACATAATGTTACGCTCGAGTGACATTGTAGTTATCGACACGTTAATAATAAACATAATCGAGCAATAATCCATCGAAAAACAACGCCGTGCCATTTGGTTGTAAATAACGCGTAAGCGTATGGTGTGACAGCGCCGACGATTCCGGAGTTATTTTATCGCGGAATATAAAAATAGAGCCACAATAATTTATAAAAATAATAAGCGATGTATGGATTCAAGGTTTATCAACGTTTATCACGCGTACGAGTAATAAAAATGTTATAAGAAACATGATAGATAAATACTAAGAGATGTTTAATAATGTCCATTTTAATATCCATTTTTATTTAGCAGATGTAGAAAATTATTTTATTCTTATAGTAACTTTCTCTCTCTCTCTCTCTCTCTCATACTTCCTTTTATCTTCCGGATCTTTCATCTATCGGATTAAGTCGCCTTTCATATCACCTTTCATATCACATAAAAGATTTACGATTTACGTTATCGCGTCATCTAATCCTTGAATAGACTAAGCACTTTATCATCTGTTCTTGCTCCACAAGTTTTATCAAGAGATGCATGCAGAGAGAATTCGTGCTACGTATCTTATGGCCATACGTACCAGACTTTAAGAGAATTCTCATTTAACTCCTATTACATTACCTCAAGCAATAATAATTTTGCACTAAATACCGTATTGATAGAGACTTAATCCTATTGCCGTTATAGTAACTGATCTCATCAATGATGACGAGACTTGAATATGGAATGTATAGCAGAAGCTTTTACAAAAGTAAATGACGCGTATGATGAATTTCCGTTTATGCCGGCGATGTGCATTATGCATGTATTGAAATGAATTTAATTAATGCAATTCCGGTCGCACACACGTGAGCATCGCGTGCGCTTCCACCAAGGATACGTTCGCGCGCGCGCAGGCGGAAATTCAGAAATTCTAATATCAAAGCGCTCGGGATATCGCTTCCCTGCACTAGCCCTTTGCATCGAGTTAAATCGACCGAATTAAAGGACGATCTTGGAACGGGCGGTAATTTGCGCGCGAATTGCTAGCTACGCGATTAGAAGCGCCGACAGTATCGACGCGATTGTCCACGATGATGACGAGGGACAATTTCCTCTCCCGTTTCTGTATGCGTTACATTTCCCTCGGAGAACTCGCCGTAGGGGCGGCCTGGTATTCCGAGGGATGCGGCGAGAGGAAATTGCCTTTTTATGGTCGCACGTGCGTCCTAAGGCAAGAGATGTAGGCATCGCTTCGCGCGAGATACGAATATCGATCGGCGGGGGAGTACACGCAGGATTTCCTGTAACGATTTCGCAGAGAGGGCGGTTTCCCCAGCATCGAAACGTTGCAGATGTTCGTCGCGAACGCATGGTCGATTATCCCTGCGAGAAGTGTCGCGCATTGCCCCATATTTTTATGGCCCCGTACCCTCGTTACTCGCACACGCGGGAATTGAGCAGTCTCGTAATTTCGGATGACGTACACGTGGGACTGGTTGGAGATTTATACTGTGACTTATCAGTATTTTACATGGCGCTGTGCGACCTAAAAATAATTTTTCATCCAGACTTGTCCTCGCTAGGAAAAAGAATTTTAACTATATTTTCAATTCGTGTCATTTGTAGTGAGACGACTATCGCTAATAGAGAAATGAGAATCGATATTGCGAGCCACTTACATTATTGGCAACTTGAATAGTAAGCGTTGGTTCATCGAACACGGAAAATATCGACCGCAAAGACGCGGAGCCGAGAAAGCTCGGACCGGCGTCTGGACCGGCCATCCTTGGATAGCCTTGATCCTGTTTCCTCTTCTCTCTCTCTTTCTCTCTTGGAAGAGCGACTCGATCGAACAGCATGTGAACCCTGCTTTCTTCCGTGATCCGACCCTTCCAACCTATTACACTTCATTTTTTCGTGTCAAGAGCCGCCCTCAGAGCGAAAGGAAGATCTGAGAAGTCTCTTGCGAAAAGATATTGCAGGATGTTCATGTCGAGTATTGCTGTAAGGCTCGAATACATCACGAAGAATGGTATCGAGGAAACCTTCGTGCTATCAATTTATTTCGAGAGCGATACGGTGATATGAATAGATCTCATCTCTCTCCAGAGAAAGAGAGAGGGGGGGAAGGGAGGAAAAGAGGGGAAGAGAGAGAGAGAGAGAGAGAGAGAGAGAGAGAGAGAGAGAGAGAGAGAGAGAGAGAGAGAGAGAGAGAGCTTAAACACGCGAGCGGATCATTTGAGGAAAGATTTCGATTTATTACTCTGATTTGAGTTAATCAATCGCATTTGTCAAGATCCGATAAACCGAAGGCCACACACGTACTCACCCGAAAGTTTTTACCGTCTCGATGAAAGACATCGACCTGTCGGTAGTAGATTCGGAGCTTCATCGTTCAATCTTCGAATGTTTTCTAAGTGCTCTTCAGTTCGATCAGGTCGTAGTAACGAGATGACATCAAGTAAAAAGGGAAATGGACAAGGTTCACTTTATTTTCATTTCTGTATATTGTTAAATCATTAATGATTCTGATTTAGTTTATAAATCTTCGATCTCAAAGTATAAAATTAATTTTGAATATCATAAAATGTATAATAAGACACGCGAATTATACGAAACAGATTACAATACTCAAAAATATAATTTTTTCGATATATTTATATTTATATATGTTACAATTATACAACACGTTTCTCACATATTACATGATTTATTATACTGATATTTCTACCAATATTCGTAAATTATTGTAATAAATAATTATTACGCAATTATTACGTATTATGCAATTATTACGTATTACGATTACGTATTACGCTACAAATAAAGTTTGCACATAGATCTATATCACAGATATCACAGAAAGAAGATGAAAGAGATGATTTATGAAGAAACGATGATTGAAAAGATAGCTAGTTATCTTAATCATAATTTGCGAATGTTGCCGGATATAGATGAAGAGATTAATTTAAGCTACGATATTTAACTGATAAGTACCATGCTTGCGGTTAAATCCTTTTTGCTTCTTCCAATTGCAATTGCATCTGCAATTCGTTATACGTCGCTGGAAGACTGGTTCCATCTCCAATGCTGTGTTAGCATTGGATGCATACATCGCTCATTGTGCGAGTGATGGAATCTAAACTGATATCCCAATGTAACGGATATTCTAAACGTCATCGCGTCATCACGATAATCTGACGCGGTACATCGAGGATTCATTTGTACAGATCAATAGAGCGAAACGATTTCATGCCATTACAAAGCTGCACCCACTGAATTCCGCCGGAGTCATTCGCGATCGTGTGATCGTTCTTCGACTTTATCTTGTAGCAACTTCTGGCAAAATTTTTGATCGCTTCGATGTATACAGTTTTCGAAAAGATTAACTTATAGCGTTGTTAACGCACAGTGCGTCCCACTTTCGCTGCGACGCACTTGTCACGAAATGTGATCACTGTGGACGGAGCACCGTTGACGAATCAATATTAACATGTGGAGCGCATGATATACGATTGTCATGAAACACTCTGTACAAATAAAAATCTCTACTTATACGCATGAAAAGTTCCATTCGTAGAAGTAAAAATTTTTATTGGTTGAAATAAAACATTTCTAAACTCATGTTGTGCACGGATAAAAAATCCCAAGTTGTACAAATAAAAAACGTAGGTTTTGCAAGTAAAAAGAAAAACGTTTTGCTCTCTCGACTAAGGAATTAATTTGCATAATATCAGGATATCTCCAATGATGCGTTAAAGAAGATGAAAGTGTCATACCGTCGAAAAAAAAGAATGAATATGTCTGGTCTATGGTAAATTGTTCCGCGATAGTAAACTATCTGAATCATTCAATGATGCCAAATACTCAACCGACCGAATATTTATTATTGTACGTCCTCCGTTCTCCACATAAACCGCAACTTTTCGAGCATACACGTGTATACACATTCATCGGAATAGGAAGATTAATACAGTGATTAGAACGTTAGGGGAATAACACGTTCGCATCGAAAGTGTATGAAATTACAAAAAGAGCTGCGTCCTTTGAAACGTTGTTATCAAAATCGCATATCTATCAGACGATGAATTTTGCAGCAGAAAAGAAAAAAGCGACACTGCGCATACAGATGCTGAGGCGGTGAGAGACCTAAAAGTGCAATTATGCGCGGTCGCGCATAATTCGTCGCACGAAATTAGGCAAGCTAAGCGCTACCTGCTAAACTCGCAGCTGTTTAATTCCACGAAATGCTTAATTAACCAGCGGTCGATGAACCGTTTCCGCGCGATTATGTCAGACGAATCGCCCGATTGCATTCGTTATTTAGAGCCGCGAAACGGGATAACGGAGACGCGGCGGGATGCGTCATGCGAGAAATGCATCGAACACGAGATTATTAATTAATTAACTCGCGAGGAACGCGGGTAGGAGGGGAGGAGGAGGGGGAGGAGGAGGGGGAGGAAACAGTGAGAGACCGGGGAAGTGCGCGCGTGACGGGGCTGGAAAATTATCAGCATCGCATCGTGGGACGTAATTCGAATTCGCAATTGCTAATCCGTCGCGCAAGCATCGCACAAATGTCGCGATAATAACGTAACGCGATGCGATGCAACGTTCGATGGAATATATAGCGTCGTAACGCGATATTGAGCAATGATGCAAGCATGACGCCTGCTTTAATAAGGATTATAAAGCGTTTTCTGTTTGATCGCTTAGCCGCGCGAGCAATCAGGCGGATTCGAGAAATTGCGCGAGCAACGGCGAACGCGCGACCGCGAGATGATCTTCCTTCGCGTCCGGTTGTTGCAAGGCGCAGTGTGCGATGCCGAAATGCAAGTGCCGTCGCAGGAAACTATCCACGGCGAGATTATTAATTAAGCCGGGGCGTCAACGGATGGGCCGCAAGGCGCGAGGATTACCACGGTACAACGAGAAACCGGCGATGCAAGATAGCGCTCATTAAACGCGTCCGTTCCAACGCTTGAAAGCACGCAAAGAAACATTCGTCCGTGAAACACTCGTGAATCTCTCCCTTCCTTCCTCTCTCTCTATCTTCCTCTATTCCGCTTCAATATTAATCAATATTGCCAAGCAGACAGATCTTCATGGTCAAATCGAGCGTCATCTTTCTCGAGATGACATCAAATCGACTTGAAGACGTGACTCATGAACGCATCACCGCGAGAGATAAATGTCGCGAGAATTATACGCTGCATTTATCTACACAAGCCTTTCGAGTCTCGGTCATTATCTGTTGTTATCTGCATTCGACAGGTTCGATATAAGCGTACACATTCTTGAAAACGGAGTAAATCTACTTACAATTCTGTGTATATGCGTATGTGTGCGGGTATATATGCGCGTGCTGTTAGATATATACTTAGATTAATCTCAGGGAGAGAAGCTTCACTCTTGATACGTCGTTTCAGGGAGGAAATGTACCGGGAGGATATCAAAAAGCTCTTACTGGCCACCTCGCAGGTGCGCGAGTTCCCCGTCGCAGGTGCGCTGCGGAATAGGCGCGATGCATCGCAATGTGCCGACACGGCAACAATAATTCAGAACTTCCATAGCGACGAGCACAGTATCCCGCTACGCCTTGCGGAACGATAAATCACAGGTCGAAGGAGCGCGAGTATACCGGAATGATAAATCGCTCGCTTAGACCTGAGTCTGGCTGGACGAGAGACGAAATATTAGAAAGCGAAGTACTTCTTGACGAAAATTAATATCCATGCGTGCAAAATTGATGGTGAAATCACCGATATCCGAATATCGCCGTGTCTGGATCGCCACTTCATCAGAATTTCAATATTTCGACGATAGCGATCGATGTCGATTCTGGAATTTCGTTGATATTCCGCCGCGAGAGTACGAAACGGACACTGCACGCGATCCATCGTGCTTGTAAATTTCTGGAATCAAACGGTTCTCGAGAATCTTGCTTCTGGAGATTTGGACGTCTGCTAAGATATTCGTGAGGATTGTGTTCGATAACGCGATATCGTGATCCAACAATGAAAAATTAGTTAGCAAAACTTATAATTTTTAATCAATATTCAAAATGGTGACGTAAGATTGCTTGTAGATGAGTTAAACATAAATATTCAGAGAAAATTTCTTCCGTTACCATTAGGAAGCAAGTGAAATCAGAATTGCGTTTCAATCTGAATATTTGTGCGTTTCTCGTGAAATTCACGCGGAATAACGCGGAATCCAAACATCACGCGTTGTGATGTACACAGAATGGATAGCAAAGTTAATGGCACCAGTTAAACATGAGAATCACGTGAGATTGATTTGTAACAACCATCTCCCATTGTTACGTAACGGCGTTGCCGGACAGCACGTATCGATACTGCTCGATTCATGACTCAGTTGTCCAAGATAACGGAGAGAACGGAATGCAATTTCATGCATTTCGGTGAGCGACGATAACATATCAACTGGCGAACAATCGCGAATCTTCAATAATGAATCTCCACTTGCGACGGCGGCGCGATTATCCGTTAATCTCTTCCACAAAAGATATAAAATTTTCCGAAACAGAGGAAAAGAGAAGAGACTGAGAGAAACTTGGAGCTCCTTGACTACCTCTAGATTTCAACTATTTGCAGATATGCCGATAAATTTCATATTAAATTTAACATATATATATCTATTATATATATATATATATATATATATATATATATATCTAAAACTTTTTATAAACTTATGAAACTCATTATAAACTTTACATAATTGTCTCAAATTCCAATACAGAGCGAGATAAGACTAAAAAAAAACCGAAGCATGCTGTGACCGAAACGTCGACGACCTCTCGATATCACGCGCGCGTGCATTACACCAGTTTGAATCGGAATCTCCCCTCCAGCGAGGGAAAGATTCGGGGACGCAAATGGCGGTGAGCGGCCGCATCTCGCGAATGGTCCATAAATGAAGCGTTACATGAAAATGTAGCTTCCGATACAGGGGAGCTCCAATTTAATATCCGCATTCATAAAAGACAGCTGTTGGGCGCCAGCTGCTCGTGGGATTACTGGCGCGCAACTCAGCTCGTGAAATTGAACTTGAGACAGTGTCCGGGGGGAAATTGGCGAAGCGCCGTTCGCCGTTTCCCTATTTTCGGCTTCAAGTCGATTAGGTAGATACGCGACGCTCCGTTAAGAGCCATTAAACGAAACGTTCGATTAAAGAAATCCGCCGAGAAAAGGAGAATTTCGTTACGAATCTGGTCCGCGAATCACAAGTGTAAGATCGATGCTTAATTCAATTCTTCGTCGGTCATTTTTTAATGCCAAAGTCATATTGTGTCGTGTTATGAAATGATCAAACGTACTGATTTGTGCGATTCGAGCTACGGCTTTCATCTCGCCGAACACACTCGACACGCTCGACCATTTCGATAGCACTTCCGAAGATTTTCATTCCGCGCGATCTGTGAGTTCTCGACAACTCTACCGCTTTCGCGGATCGTATGGATCATCGCGCAAGAAAAATAAGAAGGAAATTCTCGCATCGCTGTGTGATCCGTCGCGTTACCGTAAAAATAACAGCAGCGCCAAACGATTTAATGGACGAGACGTGAGTTCAACCGCTTGGCGTTTCCTTCGCCATTTGAATCGCCGCTTTAAACTTCCAGGATCCGTCACGCTATTCCCATGGCGATACGCTCCTGGTAAGAGCTACCTGTTGATCCAACTCGGACGGGCAGGTAACTTCCGCTACCTTACGAGATATAACTCGCGAGCAGCCTGTATCCTTTTATTCACCAGCGTTTTTATGCACCGGCGCTTTTGCACCGACCCGACATATTTAGGACGCTGTGAGTTCATCAATCACCTGTCGGAATTACAGCTCAATTCGCGAAGGTTCGCGCTATAAATTCCGTGATCGATTTGAAAATCGCGACTTCTTCGCGTTACGATGCGCCACCTCTGTCTCTCGTTAAAATCCTGAATTTGTTTTGCCTCGCTGTAAAATTAATTCGCAATGAACACCGCGCTGATTAATCTGCGATTTGAGAATTGATATATTTTCTGTTTTCTTTTTTTTAAATTTACTGTGATAATTTCGGGATACTTTCAGTGTGGAACGTTGCGGCGTAATACTGTAGACGAAACGCTACATCGATCTGCACTGTTTTTTGCAAAATAAGAAATGTTGCAAAAAAATGCCGCGTCAACGACAATCATGGGAAAAGGATATTTTAAAATAAAATAAGAATTAGAATTTTCATCCCAGGTATTTGTTAAGACCTTTTATTTTCTGTCCTTGCAATAAATATTTTAGCTTCAAATTAAAATCAAATAAATTCGTTTTGGAAAAATTCGAATGGCGAAAATTCGACGAATTTTTCCCGCCGGCGAGAATGAATAGAACGGCAATAGGTGGAAAGGATAACGTTACAAATGCTCGTAAAGTAACGAATGAATCTCATTTGTGTCTTCGTCTCCTTTTCATGCGCGATGTGTAAAGATTATTTTATCTATTTTGTACCACGTATCATTTTGTATCAGCAACGAAAGAGACGTGAATAATCAGCTCG